>BGPT01001643.1:54494-113818 GCA_003297045.1 Symbiodinium sp. clade C Y103 | reverse complement strand
TATGCGGACAATGGCAATGGTGGGATTGTAGAAATTACTGTTGTCCTGGAGTTTCGCACGCGGAACAGCAGTTTTTTTGTGGGGCTGAAAGTGGAATACGTTTGACAAGATTTGCAAAGAGCATATTTATATAATCTTCAACTTTAGGCCCACCAACAAGTACAAGTACAATTCTTGTGGGGCTCACATTTGGCCAAGATATGCAAAGACCATATTTAGTCATATTTACTCTTCAACTTTGGGCCTTGGGCCCCCCAAAAAAATATAATTTTTAGGGGGGCTTAAATTTGAGTAGTGTTGGCGAGATTCCAAAAATCGTATCTAATCGTCAAGCTTAGGCCCCACCAAAAACTATATTTTTCTGTGGGGTTCAAATTTGAATACTTCTGATAAGATTTGCGAAGAACATATCTAATCTTCAACTTTGGGGCCCACCCAAAATGATAATCTTCTGTGATGTGGCCATTGTTTGCATTTGTTGTGGCATTTAACTACATTTGTTGTGACATTTAATTATATAATTGCATTTGTTGTGGCATGTGGCTGCAATTGTTGTGGCATTTGTTTAGATTTGTTCTGTATATATGTTTGNACACAAACCGTACATGCTGGAACAGATGTAAGCATATATGTAATGTATGCAAGTACATGGAAGTATATGTGTAATTACATGCAACAACAAATGTATAAATATCTTATTTTGTGAAAATAAAATTTTGTTTTGTGTAATGACATGATCATAGAATAAGATCTTACTTTCACAAAATAAGACTTTATGCATGTGCTGTTGCATTTATTTGCATTTGTTGATGCATTTCTTAAGGCATGTGTTTGCGTTTGTCGTGGCACAAATTATATGTTTTGCGCATAGTTGCGGTCCAATATAAGCACATCTGTCGAACACGTACACGTATGTGCAAGCACAAAAGGTCGAGCAAGTAGGAGTAAATNATATGTTTTGCGCATAGTTGCGGTCCAATATAAGCACATCTGTCGAACACGTACACGTATGTGCAAGCACAAAAGGTCGAGCAAGTAGGAGTAAATGCACTGCAAAGACATATGATGTGACATATGTTAAGAAATGCAAACACACATGTGGAAAAATGCAAGCACAAATGGTAAGGAAAAACGTGTCCATGTGTAAGGAGACATGTTGAACAGCTCAAAAGAAATGCAAGCATATGTTTGTTAGCGTCGGTATTCAGGTAAAATAAATGCAGTAGCAACATTTGTTAAATGCAGAACATACACGCATGCCTCCGCATGGGATCTTTAGAGAAGGCCTTCAAAGAGCTTTTTGATTAAACTAAAAATCTTCATCTTTGGGCCCCACGAAAAAGTATATTTTTGCGCGCGGCTCAAATTTGAACTCAAAGTTGAACATGTCTCGACCAGAAGTCATCAGCAGACTGNTTTGCGCGCGGCTCAAATTTGAACTCAAAGTTGAACATGTCTCGACCAGAAGTCATCAGCAGACTGTGATTCTGAAAGTGCTTTCTAATAGGACCTCAGGCCGCCCCAGGCGGGATTCGAACCCGTGACTATTTGCTTCCGAGGCTGCTCCAATCTGGCCGGGGAGTCTGGGGGGGGGAGGAGGGGGGTTCGTGTGAAAAATCACTGTGTCCCTCCCCTTGCTGAAGCAAGAATAGACTCAAGCTAGCTACCGCTAGCTTTCGTGATAAGAATAATATTCTTAGAACAATTTTATGTTAAATTTGTTTTGATGCTTAATTTGGGGAACCGCTGGGGACTCAGGCTGGAGCCACATAACTATGTTGCACTTCTAAGTATGTAGGACCTAAATCAAGGTTGGAGGGTTAGGCAAAAAATCAAGGGTTTCGCAACTGCTGCCAGGGCCACATCCCATGCTAAAGCAAGAAGGAACTCAAGCTAGCTAAGTCAAGCAGACTTTGGTGACGAAATGAGAGAAAACAGAAGGACAAAGAAGGACAAAGAAGGAGAATGCTGCGATAAAATGCGAGAGATCAGGAAAAAGATGACGAACAGAAGAGAAACACAAATAAGAACTCAGTTGAAGTGAAAAACGAGAAATTCAAGATGGAAGGTTGAAACAACTCAATCCTTGACGATCAAACTTGTTGATATAACTATCATGTCCGACAAGTATTGCCTGGTTCATTCTTCAAATTGGTTTGACTTCAGGAATTCAAACAGATGCAAACATGAATCAGTCGACATTTTACCTCTTTGCGGTGTCAAAATCTCACACTTCCTCTATCTCTTTAAACTTCGAAACTCATCTGTCTCTTTCCTTCTGCATATCCAAGGAAACGCCTGGAAGGGAAACTTCGGACCCAGAGGGGAGTTAAAGCAGGCAGGAAAGTGCCAAGAGGGAGATTTTGGAGCAAAAGAAAAGCTCGCAAAAAGGCATGAGAAAGCAGGCTGTGCTCCCTCCTAGGATCCCAGAGAGAGGGGTTTTAGCACAAACAGCATGGAAGATGGAAAGAAGATCACAGAGTATAGGCACATGGAGAAATGCAAAGAACATGCCTATTCCATTTTACAGCTTGTCGATCCTGGTCGTAAAGAAGCATAGAAGCAGAAACAAATCAGGCAAAATCAAGTGAAGATAGAATCAAGTGCCGATGTTCGCAAACTTTGCGTCGGACCTCTGTGAAGTTGGACACTGTGCATACAATGCATACAATGTGTGAAAGTTGTGTCCTTTGCGAAGGCGCCTGTTGCGCCAAGAAGCTGCAGCAAGCGATGTGATTCCCCTCGGACCCTGATCGTAGAGAAAATCCTTGATGCTTTCCAAAGTCTCCTCTGGAAGAGCACCACAGTCACAACAGTCACAAATCATTTGGATTTTTTGGTTTCTAAAGTTGGCGAAAGTAAACACACACCATCTCATCCATGTGTAAAGATTTTTCAAAATTTGGGTTTCTTCTGCACATTTATATGTTTTTTGTCACGTTTTTTGCTATGTTTTCTCAAGATTTCTCAGTCCTCGGACAAGTCACGCTCCTGGCAGTGTTCCAAGTGTTCCGAGTGTTCCATCCCTTTGGTACCCTCTTCCCTTCTGCCCTGTCACCACAGAAATGTGAGAAGCAATCCTTTTCAAGAGACTAATATTAGCCCACAGATAGCCAAAGAAGTAGCCGAAACTCCACAAAATCAGCTGGGCAGTGCTGGGCGTGTTGCCTCGCTCCAGTTATGATTTCGTTCAGTTTTGGTTTGCCACATGCCTGGTACATTGGCTCAGGTGCCTCGTGCACAGTGCTCACAGTGCCCCGTGGTAAACCGAGAACGACAAAATGAAGTGTCCAACTCATCATACAGAATCAATACAGACATTCAAAATGTTGAAAAAAAACAAGTAAATCAATCATCTACATACATCTTCAACACAGCATACATTCTACAACACATCTGCGACACATGTACCAGCCCAACAAAAGCAAATTGATGCTGCCAAAGATGGCCAAAGAATCCTCCCTTCAGATTTTCGTCTGACTTTGTGATAATAGTTACTGAATCATTCCTGCATCATGTCTGACTCATGATAACGAATCATCATAATGATTAATCATCATAATGATGAATCATCATAATGATGAATCATCATAATGATGAATCATCATAATGATGAATCATCACAATGATGAATCATCACAAATCATGATGAATCATCACAAATTATGATGAATCATCACAAATCATGATGAATCATCACAAATTATGATGAATCATCACAAATCATGATGAATCATCATAATGATGAATCATCACAAATTATGATGAATCGTCACAAATTATGATAAATCATCACAAATGATGAATCGTCACACATTATGATGAATCATCACAAATGATGAATCATCATAATGATGAATCATCATCATGATTGCTCATCATCATAATGACTCATCATCATGATGACTCATCATGATAATGACTCATCATCATAATGAGTCATCATCATAATGAGTCATCATCATATACTCGTCATAATGAGTCATCCTCATAATGAGTCATCATCATAGTGACTCATCATCATAATGAGTAATCATCATGAGTCATCACAATGACTCATCATAATGAGTCATCATAATGAGTCATCATAAGGAAGTATCATAAGGAAGCATCATAATCAAGCATCACAATGAAGCATCATAATGAAGCATCATAATCAAGCATCATAATCAAGCATCACAATGAAGCATCATAATGACGAATCATAATCACGCATCATAATGACGCATCATACTGACGCATCATAATGACGCATCATAATCACGCATCATAATGACGCATCATAATCACGCATCATAATCACGCATCATAATCACGCACCATAATCACGCATCATAATCACGCATCATAATCACGCATCATAATCACGCATCATAATCACGCACCATAATCACGCATCATAATCACGCATCATAATCACGCATCATAATCACGCATCATAATCACGCATCATCATCACGCATCATCATCACGCATCATAATCACGCATCATAATCACGCATCATAATCACGCATCATAATCACGCATCATAATCACGCATCATAATCACGCATCATNTCACGCATCATAATCACGCATCATAATCACGCATCATAATCACGCATCATAATCACGCATCATAATCACGCATCATAATCACGCATCATAATCACAAATCATAATCACGCACATCATAATCACGCATCATAATCACGCATCATAATCACGCATCATAATCACACATCATAATCACGCATCATAATCCCGCATCATCATCCCGCATCATCATCACGCATCATAATCACGCATCATAATCACGCATCATAATCACGCATCATAATCACGCATCATAATCACGCATCATAATCACGCACCATAATCACGCATCATAATCACGCATCATAATCACGCATCATAATCACGCATCATAATCACGCATCATAATCACGCATCATCATCACGCATCATAATCACGCATCATAATCACGCATCATAATCACGCATCATAATCACGCATCATAATCACGCATCACAATCACGCATCATAATCACGCATCATAATCACGCATCATAATCACGCATCATAATCACGCATCATAATCACGCATCATAATCACACATCATAATCACGCATCATAATCACGCATTGTAATGACGCATCATAATCACGCATCATAATGACTGATAATGACTAATAATGACTATCTAATGCTTTTGGGTTCTGCTGGTTCTCTTGGGGCTCTGTCATGATTTCACACAACCCCAAAGCCTGCTCATCTCGCCGAACGCCGCTGACAAACTCACTGGCAAACGGCCGAATTGGCAGAGAGCCCTGCACAGTGCATCGCGCAGGCACCTTTTAACATGAACAATACCTAGATACACCTAGATATGCCTGGATACTGCATATTCCTTAAATATCACGGTGTCCAAAACTCACCAGGGGCTCACCGTTGAAGAAGAACTCACCGGGTGTACATCTCTGAATTGTGCTTTGCATGTGCTCTGAATTATGATCCACGTGACGTATTTTGACGTCGCGGAAAGGAAGAGCTGCAGAGCTCGTTTTCCGCCCGTCGTCGGCCAGGGCCTGGTCAGCATATCGTTCAAAGATGGCTTCAACATCCTGGCGGAACACGCGCGTTGTATCGAATATCGCTGAATATCGAATATCCAGAATGCAAAAAGATTAGAAATTTTAATGCAATGTTTGTAGAAAAACAAAGTACAAACCAGGTAGAGAAAAGATAAGGTATCAGTGGGTGCTTACGTGACCGTGGGGTAATCCATATATATATATATATATAATATACATATATATATATATAAATTACATGGGGCATGTCTATCACGTTTGGCACGCTTTATCATGTGTCTCCTCTACATCACCCCCCCGTGAGTATCCCCTGCGTTCATCTCAAAACTTTCTGCGTTTCCTTTCAAACAATTTTAAACAATTTTCAGCAACTTTCAACAGTGTTATATCGATGTCATCTATCGATGTCATCTCGATGTCCTTGTCACTCACCCCAGAAGTGTACGGAAGCAGAGCTCGGCTGAACTTTGGAAGATCCAGCCAGCCGCAGCTTGAGAGGTCTTGGTACCTTGCAAATGTCATGGAATTTGCCAAAATGAACACCACATTTTATCAAAACAATGAAGGAAAAATGCAACAAATGTTTCAAGATGTTTCAAAGCGTACGGAGGCGGAGATCAGCTTCAACTTAGAACCAGAGCTTGGATTTCTTATTGATTCTTGTGTATCACTTTTTTAACTTTGAGTCTTGAGGCATATCGTGTATATAGATCTACAAACCTACTTCTATCCACTTCTGCTCCACTTCACAAAGTGTTTGCAAGTTCCGTTTGCAGCTGTTCCAAGCCTCAAAGCCTTTGCCAAGAAGGTTTCCTCGTGTTTCACGGAGCATGTGCCGAGCACCGGGCACTCACCGAGCACTCGGGAATTGAGAGGCGCAGCACGGCAAACACGGTGTATTCCAACATATTCCAACGGGACAACGGGCCCATGGGACAGGAACGAGCTTGCCGGACACATCGGACACTAACGGAACCGTTCCAAGAACTGGTTGTAGGACACTGGAGACAGGTCAACGGAGTCACAGGGCAACGGAACCGGGGGAAGGGACCACGGAAAAGGACAACACACCCTAAACCTTCCAACATCGAAGTTTTACCTTAAATATTTGACTGATGTCCAAATGAAATTCAATGACTTAATGTCTCCATGAAATATTGACGAGTTCACCGATGAAAGTCTACATTCAACAAAGAGCTTGATTTTGTCACACACCGTGGTGGCTCTTTGGCTCTCGGATGTCCAAGTCTGGAGCGCAAGCACATTCCAAATAAAAGTCATGTGCCATGAAAGACCGGCGCCCCTTGATCAACCAACAGCAAAGTCAATTACTTCCCGATGCTTGCGGACAGAAGTGATGCAAAAATGATTGTCGAGAGATATAGAAGCGCTGAACAAAGTTCTCTGTTTCAGCAGGTTCCTATTTTTCTGAAGTTCATACAAACATTGGCCATGGAGCACGAATTTGCAGTTTGTATGTTGATTCGTCAGCCACCTCACTCGCCGGAACTGCCACTACGCTGAAGCATATTTCTTTGTTGCAAAAAAAACACCCGCTGCAAATATATCGCCGGGCCGCAGAAACATTCGAAAGCTCCAAAACAGATTCAAATTATATCAAGGTGAAAAAAAAATGATGTTTTTTTTTCCGCGGCAATATGCACTTCACGTCGAAACCGCGCGTCAGCAGCAGCATTCCGTCAGCAAGTAGGAGAATCAAGTGACAAGAACGAGCCAATGAAAAAAGAATCATTGAGCTTCGGGATATGCTGCTAATCTACACCCGATACACGGGACCCAGTCCACCGACAAAAAGAGCCAATCAAAATGGAAAAGAACAACAAACCAGAAACATCGGTCCCGTGACGCACAGCAGGGTTCGTGACCACTTGTCTCTTGCTTTGGAGAATAGTGAGCAAAAAACGGAAAAAATGGACACCGTGGAGTGACCGTGGTCTCCCGGCACGCCTCTGGCGGCCCCTGCTAGCTTTAGCTAGTGGTAAAAGGATTAATGTGATTTAAAAAAATAAAAACTGTCTGTGCCCAGGAAAGTAGGACCTTTGGTCCAGCTTCAATGGGTGTAAAGTCAATAAGTATCAAAAAAAGTGACATTCTGTACAGTGAGTAATGTACAAAAGAGGAATTTATACACACAGAACTTCAGTTACTGAATAAAACTAAATTCGACGGAAAACAAATGAAGCCTAATGTGCAACCAACAGCTGATCAACATGAATAAATACATGAATGTAAGTTGTTAGGCATGCCTCACTGATGTTCAGCTTCGGTCCGTGTGACAACCATGATTTGGATTCATCAATCTGCTTGTTTGGCAAAAAGAAACCGGAAACGACCTCTATGGCTGTAGCTGGAGTCAGTCGGGCCTGTACCTCAGGTAGAGGTGAAAAATTCCAGAAAATGTAGTAGACTCACCCCATAGTCCACGAAGTTGAGTAGATGGTGGTCATGAAAGAGAGAAGTGGACGTAGATGATGTCGATGAAGAAGAGATCGGCTGGAAACGTAATGATTCCGAAGTGTTGTTGGAGGCCACCGGGCATGAGCCACCGCACCGGTTGTTAGGCGCCCCCCTCCACATCGCCTCCTCCGAACTCGCAAAAGATGTCTGCTGAGGACAGTGTGGAAGGTTGAACTGGGACCAGCAAAATAAGGAAAAATCAATGAAGAAGAAGATGTGGTAGACTTCCCCCCCTAGTCCACAGGTCGGAGTTGAGTTGGAATAAGAATGAAAAGTAGTTGGAGACGATGTAGATTGGGAGAAAATTGGTCGGGAGTGAAAACAGGAGCGAAGTGTGACAAGCCGGAGAAGGAAGTACTGAACGAGGAGTCACTTGTTCGCGAGTAGGCCATGGCAGCGATGGATGCATCCAAATGGATGAATCCGTGAAACCGGGCATACAGACAGCGGGATGAANTCGCGAGTAGGCCATGGCAGCGATGGATGCATCCAAATGGATGAATCCGTGAAACCGGGCATACAGACAGCGGGATGAAAGAGAGGCTAGCTAAAGCTTTTGCCCAATGCCTGAATAAAATGAATAAATAGAATTAACTGAATCTTTCAAAAAGATTCAAATCCACATATTCAAAAACATGGCGTCAGCGCCTGCAAGGCGCTGGGGAAGTTTGCCAATTTTGCTATATGGCTGGGTGGAAGTGGTTTGGGGTGGAGGGAAGAGGTTAAACATTCGTTTGCTTTGCTTTCTGAAAAACGCTCTGGATGGTCACTCTTAACTTTCCAAAGTCACTTGCATCATCACTTGCACACAATCACACATACATGATACTACAGTACTTGAAAACTCCAGCACTTGCACATGTACATGATGCTAGACAACTTGAAGTTCACTTGCGCTTGCACACATACATGATGCAATGCTACTTGAAGTTCACCGGCACTTGCACACATACATGATGCAAGGCTACTTGAAGTTCACCCGCGCTTGCACACATACATGATGCAACGCTACTTGAAGCTCACCTGCACTTGCACAGATACATCATGCAAGGCTACTGAAAGTTCACTTGCGCTTGCACAAATACATGATGCAAGGCTACTTGAAGTTCACCCGCGCTTGCACACATACATGATGCAAGGCTACTTAAAGTTTACCCGCACTTGCACACATACATGACTACTTGAAGTTCACTTGCGCTTGGACACATACATGATGCAAGGCTACTTGAAGTTCACCCGCACTTGCACACATACATGATGCAAGGCTACTTGAAGTTCACCCGCGCTTGCACACATACATGATGCAAGGCTACTTGAAGTTCACCCGCACTTGCACACATACATGACTACTTGAAGTTCACTTGCGCTTGCACACATACATGATGCAAGGCTATTTGAAGTTCACTTGCGCTTGGACACGTACATGATGCAAGGCTACTTGAAGTTCACTTGGGCTTGCACACATACACATACACACACATGATGCTCTGTCACATGCTCAGCTGTTTGGATAAGCTTGCTCAAGAGTAAACTTGTTGTACCCATACTACATCCGCTTGGTGCCTTTGGCACCAGCCGGGGACTCAGGTTGTCCGCAACCTTAACGTTCGCCCAGACCCAGGGACAATTCTGTCTTGCTGGGAAGTAGCGAAACAGAGACAACTGTGTGTTGCCATATGGTGTGCCGCTGCCGCAAACATGGCTCAAGGGCTCCCGCAGAGGCTCTGGTACTGAACAATATGTTGGTTGGGATAACAACATCAACTTTATCTTCATGAGGGATCAAAATCCGCCACCCCCTATGACAAATATGTTGAATGGGGTAATAACCCAACTGTATCTTCATGAGGGATCAAAAACCGCCACCCCCCTAAACATCAACTGTATCTTCATGAGGAATCAAAATCCCCCACCCCCCTGAACAAGATGTTGATTGGGATACTAACACCAACTGTATCTTCATGAGGGATCAAAACCCACCACCCCCCTGAACAAGATGTTGATTGGGATACTAACATCAACTTTATCTTCATGAGGGATCAAAATCCGCCACCCTCAATGAACAATATGTTGAATGGGGTAATAACATCAACTGTATCTTCATGAGGGATCAAAATTCGCCACCCCCTCTGAACAATATGTTGGTTGGGATAACAACATCAACTTTATCTTCATGGGATCAAAATCCGCCACCCCCTATGACAAATATGTTGAATGGGGTAATAACATCAACTGTATCTTCATGAGGGATCAAAATCCGCCACCCCCTGAACAAGATGTTGATTGGGATACTAACATCAACTTTATCTTCATGAGGGATCAAAATCCGCCACCCTCTCTGAACAATATGTTGAATGGGGTAATAACATCAACTGTATCTTCATGAGGGATCAAAATCCGCCACCCCCTCTGAACAATATGTTGAATGGGGTAATAACATCAACTTTATCTTCATGAGGGATCAAAATCCGCCACCCCCTCTGAACAATATGTTGAATGGGGTAATAACATCAACTTTATCTTCATGAGGGATCAAAATCCGCCACCCCCTCTGAACAATATGTTGAATGGGGTAATAACATCAACTTTATCTTCATGAGGGATCAAAATCCGCCACCCCCTCTGAACAATATGTTGAATGGGGTAATAACATCAACTTTATCTTCATGAGGGATCAAAATCCGCCACCCCCTCTCAATAATATGTTGAATGGGGTAATAACATCAACTTTATCTTCATGAGAGATCAAACTTCAAGGCGGGACATCAACTCCGGGCAAACGTCCAGGTTGCAGCGAACTTGTTTACACAAAATTTTCAGCCAAGTCTCCACGACATTTGCGTCAAGAACAAGACAACTTTTCACACCAGGTTTCTCGCCTGCATTTTGCGCATACAACGCACATTGCTTTGGATGACCTTGCCGTACCCAGGGCACCACAGGCGCCGTGAATCGGTGAAGTCACGGTGAGGTGGTGCAGTACTTTGACACGGCACTCGGCCACGCGAGGTGACTCGCACAACTTTTTTCACGAAGTTGTCCAAGTCGTCCAATCTTTTTACGCCCAAAAACCACAGGAAACCCAAACGAACCTTTAAAAACTGGGAGAATTATCCCTCATAATTGATGATTTTGGTGAAGTGAATATAGTAGCTTGCTGAAGAAATCCTTCTTGAGGATATTTCGTGCGGCAACCTGGGAAACAAACCATAGTAGTGAGTAGTGGTTTTTCATTTACTTCGGAATTGGAATGATCACAAATCGGCTTCCCGGTTGCCCCAACCCTCCTTCAAGGGAGGCGATGCTAAAGTTACAGATGACATCCCTGAATATGCTTAAACGAGGCTTGAACGTCGCATTTCTACGTCGCATTTCTGTCGAAGACTTGCCTTTCGATCGCCTGGGGCAGGAACGCGCACAAGATATCACAAGATCATAGGAGCAAGGCAGACGACGAGACACGCCACAGGTATCCACAGGTATGAATGCAAGGTATGAATGCAAGGTATGAATGCAAGGTATGAGTTTCAACGAGTTTCAACCACGGCCCGGAGGGCGATAGAAAGGTGACAATGGAGCTGGGCCAACAACGCAACCAAAACAAGCTTGCAAGGGACACCATGAAAGTTGAACAAGGGCCAAAAGTTTTTTTCAAAACACGCCACAGCTTGCCAAACATATCGCACTATCAAATGTCCGTATTTTCACGGTGAATATATCGTTAAGCGCGTCTAACAAAAATACGCCGCCTCATCAAATACAGGCAATTTCACTTTTGATGGAGGCACTCTTTTGCTAAAATAGCGGCAAAAAGCGGCAAGAATATACACGGGAACTTTGTGCACGGGAAACGGGAACACAGGTCCACGGGCCCAGCACGAAACTCATCCTCTGGGAATTCGTTCCGGTCACTTCGAGCACCACTCTTCAGAGTGTCACGGCTCAGTGTCAGAGTATAACTCTTTATGTCATTTCAGATTACTGGTAAGACATTTGGCACATGAACACTTCGAAGATCTTCGCAGATCTTCGCAGCCTTGAAGTCTTGTTGCGAAGAAACCGAGAAACCGAGCGAAACTGTTTGCACCGCAGAACACCTGTCGCATGGCGCCCTGTCCTCGGTGGTTCTGCTGTGCACTCGCTCCTGAATCTTCCCAAGGATGGCCTCCGTCGGCCGAATCTTTTCCGCATAGAAAACATAGAAGAAACATATATATGTTAGACATATTACAAATATAGTTTACAAATTCTTACAAATTCTTACAGTATAACTATGTGACTATGTGTGCTACTATACTGCATGCTACATAATGTGAACGTACATATTGTTGCGTCACATATAGCAGTGTACAATGCAGCTTTCAAGTGGAGCTTGTAGTGCAGCCTACTTGCTGTGACCATTACCACGGCATGTTACGAGCCCAGTACGATCATTCTTGTCACGATGTTAGAGCCCTGCCGTTGCCCAAGACAAAACTGCTCCTCCTCGATTTGATTCAGGTCTTTCAGCCCCATGGCGCCTCCAAACTGTCGTGAGCGTCGCTTAAGTGACAGCATTGGTCAATCGTCACAAATAGTCACAAATGGTCACAAATGGTCAAAGCATTGGTCAAAGTGTTGCCATCGTAGCGCTACGCTGCCACGGTACGACGCCTGAATCACGCCACAAATGGACCTGTCAAGGTTGGCGTTCCATGTCGCCAGCTCTGAGCCCAGCGGAAGTGCAGCGGGGAGAAAAGACGCAAAAAAAAAAAATGAACGAATTAAAACAACATTTAAACATGTTCACTGAATTTTGGGAATTGGAAGTGAAATATGGTTGACCGATTGTGATGAATTTCAACGAGTTGTATCACGGACCTCAGGACCTCCTCTTCTCATCGACGTCCGCGTGTGAAAGTGTGTCAAAGAGTTGGTTGCTGCAAAATCATAAAGCCTGTCTACACATAGCTTTGCACCGAAGAAAAGCAAAAATGAGCAATCAAAACTGGAAGAGCATGGAAGAGCATGGAACAGCATGGAACAGCTGTTTGAGTCTCGTTAAATTAGTCCCACAGGCCCTCGTCACAACTCACAACTTTTCGTTCCGCACTTTCTTGTGGCGTAAACTCATGTGGTACTCATATGGTTATCATGGCGTAGTAAAGCAATTGGCTTTCGCCCTTCAGGGCGACGCAAGGACTCGACTTCGAAATGCAACAAGCGTCTCTGACGCCGACGAAACCGGAGGCGAAACGGCGTCCAAACAAACGAACTCATCTGCGTTTTGTCGTGACATATTGGACCTGATCAGCTTGATAAGTTAAGTGAATGACAAATATGACAATTCCGTTTTTTTTGCAGGTCAAGTTGATATATTGTGAATTCGTATCGTTTCATATTCTTTCATATCATTTCATATTGTTTCCTGTCCATTTTTCTCACCCTTTCTTTGCCTTTTGTGTCTCAGAGCTCAGAACGCTTCCGAACTCTTCCGAACTCTTCATCTCATCGCCAGAAGCCACTCTCCCGGGTTCTGCGGCATGCGGAGAATTTCTCGGAGGATTACGCGGAGCATATATTGTGGTCCACTGTGGTCCAGTCGTCAAGTTGGTCTTTCAACACCAGAGGAGCGAAAAACGTTTAAAAAAAAAGTGATTGGTCGCAGAAGATCAAGAAGGTGGTAAAAACATCTCAGAAGATCTCTTAGAAGGTGGTCTTTTTATCGCTTCGTCTGCGGTCTCGTGCGATAAAAAACGAAGCATTGAGATGTACCTAGTAACTTAGTATCTACTGTCGTAATATGGCTGCATGTACACCTACAAGTTGTTCTCTGTGACGTTGTGTCAGTAGAGACCATGCTGCTGTGTCAATCCCTGTGGTGTGGCAACCTCTTACATCCCAAGAAATCAGATCACATGGCCCATGGCAGCATTACATGGCTTTTTTAAATGTCGTGTCACTGCATCACACTCCATATTTTTTACATTGTACCTTTGTACAGACTTCTACTTTAATTGCATCACACTACACCTTTTTTGTACTTCGTTGACTTCGTTGACATAAATTGTGTAAAAACTAAAATTGTTCCTCTCTCGTCAACTGCATTCTCCTTTCGACTGCCGGGTACTATTCCTGAACTACATCGTTACATGCATCGTTACATGCATCGTTACATGCATCGTTACATGCTGTTTACTATCTGAGTATCTGCTTGTATTTTGATTTCCACCTGCCAATTGCTCACAGAGTACAGCGTCTCGTCACCGCAATATTCGCTTTCATTAACTGCAGTGTCTGGCTGTGTGCACTTGTGCATCGATTTACCTTTCAACACTTGATCCTAGCAGCAAACATTAAACTTTGATAAACATTGCATCTTTGCATCTTGAATTTTCAGCAGCCTTTGTGGTCTGACACGCAGCTTCCGGATGGATTGAATTTCTATTCCGTGGGCAGAAAATGAAACTGTCATAAACTATCTCTGATGATTATCTCCGATTCAAATGATTATATGAGGATACAGATCGCCCATCGCCTCCATGTAGCTCTTGAAGGAATTTGAGAAACGTGCCAGAGAAGCACCATCCAAGTGACGATGATCTCCAACCTCAGATTGAAATGATTGTGAAATGATCATGAAATGATTCAAGTTCAGTCAAGTTCAGTTTTAACTGGTGTTCGATGTTTCCGAGTCTCTTTCCAGACGCTTTTGCAAACGCTTTTGCAAACGCTTTAAGCATGTTAAAATGTTATTTTTGGTATTTTTTGCAAACGTTTTTTTTTTCCCATGTCCGAAAAACGCCCTCGCAGCTAAGGCTGCGACCCAGCGGATGTTCATCACTTGCCGGGGAACCAACTGGCGCAAATGGAAATGCATAGCAAGCTCCAGAGCAAATAGTTGTTGCATAGCAAGCTGCTGCAAAATGTGTTGGAAATGCTTAAAGATTTTAAAGTGCAAATGAGTTGGGACAGTTGGGACATGTTGTGGAACAGCCAGGTGATGTCGCCTCCATCTTGGCATTGTATCTGGGCAGTGTCATTGTTCTTCCAGTGGCACCAATGACGGCTTGTCCGTCAAAGAGAATAGGACGGGGATCCTGTGCAGCACATCACATGGCGGTGCACAGCACATGATGCGCACAAGATGTGCACACAATGTGGAGAGTTTATCCAATTTTCTGCGACGTCTCAGGTGCATTCTTTGGAGAGTTTCTGTTGAACATGGGCTTCTTGAAAGCTTCTTAAATTCTTTGTTGAAAGCTTCTTGAAAGTTGGATTCAGGAGATCAAAAGCTGCGAGAAACTCTGGTCCTTCGTGCCAATCACTCCAATGTTCGAAAGTGTGATGGTTCCACCCTGACGATCACGGAATGCAGGAAATGGTGAGTTCAAAAGGTCGGTTGCAAATGGACTCTGAAGTCACCGATCACCCAGGCACTGCCAGGCATCTCTTGGTTCTTTGCGCGTACCACCCCGATAGTGATACCGATGATACCGTAAGTCTATGTAAGTCTTAGACCATCTTAGACCATCTTAGACCATCTTAGACCTGTTTGGGATTCGGATCTCAGCGTCGCTGTCGCTGTCCTGGATGTCACCAAGGGCCAGTTTGCCCTGTTGAGCTGCGACCGCCACGCGCATCAACTCCTGCTGGATCTCCAGCACATTTTTGCCACCCACATCCTGCACTTGCAGAAGCACTTCATCTCCAAGCCACAAGCCGCAAAATTAAAAACAGAAACACAATCAACAAATTGTCACCAACCACTGAAAAAGGAGGCTGGAAGGGATAGCTTCAGCTTTCTTCACAGTGCTTCAGAGCGAATGTACCGAAAGAGCAAGAGAGTTTATAGTAGCAGGAAAATCTGGGAAAAGGAAACTCACTATTGAAATTTTTTGAGTATGTTCAAAGACACAAGAGGAGGAATCTGAAAGGGGGCATCAGGCTCAAGACAGCTGAAAAGTTGGGAGCCGCCTCTCCGATTGTCTTTGGGAATCTGAGTTTTATTGAGTTTTCCCAGTATTTGAGTTTTGAAAGAACAGGACTCAACTGCTACACTGTGACTACACTCATATGCTGCAGCTGCACCACATCAAGCGCCTTGATGTTGGGTACCATGAGACCTCCAGGAGTATCTACTGCAACCTGAGTGCAACGTGCGGCAACGTGCGGCAACGATGTGCGGCCTTTCTACGCCGGAAACGGCCTCTTGTGACTCTTGTGGTACAACTCTTGTGACTGTTGTGTTGTACAGCGTTTTGTGACGTTTCATATGTGACGTTTCGTATGACGAAGAAAGTCACGTTTCCGAAAGTGAGTCAAAGTGAGTCAAAGTGAGTCAAGTCTGTGACGACTGTGACGACTGTGGCTGCCACTGAGATGTTGTGACTGCCATAGACGGTGTAGCTTGGAGGGTTCGCGTCCGGTGACCTCACCCAGGAAAAGAACAGCTTCGTTTTACCGAGTTGTTTTTAAAGCATTACATCTTAGCATAAACAAGTTTTTAAAACTTTATACACACATGTTTAAAGTCTTTACACACATTTTTTAAACTTTAAAGTTTAATCAAATGCTAATTCATGTTTAACAAATGTGTTTAACGTTTTAGTTTTGAAGCAGTTTTACTGTACTTTCCAGGGGAAAGGTACCGTAACATTCCTAGCTTCGGCAAGACTGGATCGACCCAGGGTGACGTTATGTTGTCTAACCGACTCTAACCTCTGGAGACGCAGCTCGCACCTGACTGTGTACAGACTGTGTACAGACTGTGTACAGACTGTGTACAGACTGGCATACGCAAGACTCTCGTAAGCATGCGGTGGCAACGAGTGTTCTACTGTTTGTAGCAGTTCTTTGTGCAATTGAACAAATGTGCAAAGAAAATGATTTACGGAACATGCAATGAGTTGTAATCAAGAGGCTTACACGACTTTTTTTTTACACAATATAAGAACGTATCATCTCCTTGTATCTCGAAGATCGTTGCTTCACGGTCACTCCGTGAGCGATACACACCGTTGAGGTCCAGTCCCAAATTTGCTGTTGATCTTGGGATTGTCGTACAACGCCAAACTTATCGCCTGGAAACAAACGATACAAACGAAACGCTCGCCCTTTCGAAAGGTTTCCTTAAATGGACGCAGACTTGGATGTTTGTCCTTGGATGTTTCCAATATGTGGCAATGGCTGGCAATTCCGCTGTCCTTCAGCATGAAGGATGTCACCGTGATTTTGCTGCCGTACTTCTTCAGAGCATGTTCCTCATTGGACAGAAAAATCCAACGAATAAAAATCCGAAGAAAATGCCAATGAGCAAATCGGACCCAAAAAAAAGTGCAAATTATCTGTATGCGCACAAATCTCCTGCGTACAAATGTGGAAAGATGGACAAAGTACATGATCTGTGCGCTGTTGTATAGAAACGTATAGCTGAGATCAACTGAGTGTTACTGAGTGCAGCTTTGCACCTTGAGCTGCTTTTGCAGCGCCAAGATCTCAGTCATGTCGATCTCCTGGCAGGTTCTTGAAGCGGTTCCAGTTTCATTCTGAAAGATTTTGAAAGCGCATGAATTGAGATGAAAAAAAAAAAACATCATGAGTCATCGTGAATCATCATGAATCAGCGTGAATCCGCATTGCGAGGAGATCGAGGTCTGTGAGGTCTGCCGGGACTTGCCGGGACGAAGTCATGGCAACTGATTTCAAATATCGAAATGCAGTCGCCGTGGAGACGAAGCAAGACGAAGCAAGGCAAAGCAAAAGGCAAAGAGCAAGGCAAAGAGCAAGGCAAAGAGCAAGGCAAAGAGGGCAAAAGCAAAGCAACAAAAGGGGCAAATCAAACTGTGCCAAGAGAAGAAACCGAAGAAACCTTATTTCTGAGATCCAAAAGCAAGACCTCCAATAGAAATCAATAGAACTGATAGACATTGATAGACTAAGACTGAGAAACACGACTTCTGTGTGAAACACGTCATCTGGGACAGGGCGAAGCACAGCAGTCAGGACGTGTCAGGACTCCGGGGCTCTAGGACCTTGGGAGACCTTAAGAGGATTTGACAAATCTGGATTTAGAGATTCTTCCGAATTCTTCCGAATTCTTCCGAATTCCAAATTCTTCCTTCACAATTCATGCAATTCATGTCACACATTGTTGCACTGTGATTTTTTAATGTCATATATCCGTCACCGTCGCATCTCAGCTGCATCGCTATCCATGAAGCGAAGTTTTCGACATAGCATGGCGCTCAGCATGGCTCATGTAGTACTCATGTGTCCTCTCCCAAGGCCATGTAAGGGACCACTAAGGAGGCCTGCATTGACTTGACCTGGCTGAGAGTTGCTTGGCAGCGTAGGAATTGCTGAGAGTTACTGAAAAATCTTCATTGAATACATTTTTTTTCTTCAGTTACTGAATACATTTGAATACATTGAATACATTGAATACTTGGTGACTTCAAAAAAAGTCAGAACTGCGGTACATCGGGACACATCGGGACACAGCGGGATACATCGGGATGTATCGTTTGTTGTGTCAGGCTCTGGCCATGCCCTTTCCGACATTGTCAGTGATCTGAATGGTCTGGTCCTGA
Organism: Symbiodinium sp. clade C Y103; assembly: GCA_003297045.1. Lineage (NCBI taxonomy): Eukaryota > Dinophyceae > Suessiales > Symbiodiniaceae > Cladocopium > Cladocopium sp. clade C. The sequence goes on along the minus strand of BGPT01001643.1, from coordinate 95,193 downwards.
CAGCACAGAAATAGAAACATATAGAAAGACTATGCAAAGATCATCCCAAAGATATGCAGAAATATGCAGAAAGATGCAGAAAGATGCAGAAAGATGCAGAAATATGCAGAAAGATGCAGAAATATGCAGAAATATGCAGAAACCTCATAAAGACTTTAGTTAAAAACCTTGGTAAAGACACATGAAGAGAATCTGAAGATACATAAAATGTCAATAAATTGTAAATAACTATTTTCGACCCAATTTTTCCTTTCCCTGAATGCAACAAAGTGTGAAACCTCTGCCGAGGATTGCATTGAAGCTTTAGCATCTCTTCCCTTGTCCGCATCTGCAAGGCAAATGTTAAAATGAAAGACAAGAATGACATGTACTTTGCTGTGCAGCCAACATGTTCGAATCCAACCACTTGGAATTGCATCGATTTCCATCCGATTTCCGTTCCTCCAAAACTCGTGCTGGAGGCGGAGTGGTTCCGGTTGGCGCTGCAGCAGCCCGAACCGCGGCAGGGGCAGCCGGAGCCGCGGCAATCCCTTTCAAGTCCTCACACCACCCGGCCAAAGTCAAAGTGCCCAAGATCCAGATCCAGAAAGATTCAGAAAGATCCAGAAAGATCCAAGATGCAACTGCAGAGTGCCGCAAGATTTTGGAACTACAGACTGCGCGAATTTGTCAAAAAATCGAGATGGTGAGGCAGGACAATCACAACACTGGTGGGCGGGCAACATGGCACAGCATGTGAAAGGTAGGATATGGTAGGATTTCAATGGAGGCCACGTGGAAAAAGGCAAAATGATGCATAACAATTATAAGAATGCAAAATGATCATGATGATCTCATGATACAAATTGCGGATCATTTCGGATTCCCGTTGCAATGCCGATCAACATGATTTGGAACGAACCAAACTCTGAAACTCTGTCAACGCCTCGGCGAGCACACGGCCATGAGCACCTGACAGGACGCCACGACAAGCTGACCAAGCCTCGAAGCCACTCACAAACACTCACATAGAATACAGGAAAAAAATTGAAGAAAACATAGAATAGGATGATATTGTTTTGTATGGTGCCCCCAAAAAAAAACTACATGTTTACTATTGGACAAGGCAAAACGGAATGAACAGGGGGACCTGTAGGCTGTAGGATAAGCTGCTAACTTGCACCTATAACGCGGGACCCGGCGGGGTTGTGTAGATGGACTCAAAAACCACCGAAACAAAAGAGAAAACAAAAACACAAAGCAGAAAGTATCCAGAAAGAGAACGGTCCCGTGACGCACAGCAGGGTTCATGACCACTTGATTCTCGCTTTGGAGAATAGTGAGCAAAAACGGAAAAAATGGACACAATGGAGTGACCGTGGTCTCCTAGGACGCCTCTGGCGGCCCCTGCTAGCTTTAGCTACTGGTATAAGGAAATCATGTGACTTAAAAGCGAAACACTGTCTGAGCCCAGGAAAGCAGGACCTGTGGTCCAACTTCAGTGGATGTAACTTCAATTAATTGTTCTAATAGGACATTCTGTCCAATGACAAATGTACAAATTAGGAGAATTCATGTATGCAGAACTCGCCTTAGTGAGTAAGACTGAATTTGACCATGGCTGTAGTTGGAGTCAGCCGGGCCTGGCCCTCAGTTCTGGGTGAAAAGCTGTTCCAACAAGACAAAGGAGAACTCGATGTAGAAGAAAATGTAGTAGACTTCCTCCATAGTCCACAAGGTTGAGTTGATTGTGCCCATGACAGAAAGAAGTGGTTGTAGATGATGTTGATGAAGAAGAGATCGGCTGGAAACGCAAACAGGAAGTGATTCCCAAGCGTTTTTGAAGCCACCGGGCATGAGCCACCGCACCGGTTGCTAGGCGCCCCCTCCACATCCCCTCCTTCGAACTCGCAAACGAAGGTTAAACCTGTACCAGCAAACATGGGAAAAATGATGTAGAAGAAGATGTGGTAGACTTCCCCAATAGTCCACAGGTCGAAGTTGAATGTGAAAAAGCAGAAGAAGTAGTTGGACACGATGTAGATCGGGATCAAATCGGCTGGTAATGCAAACAGGAACGAAGTGTGACCAAGCCGGAGAAGGCAGTACTGGACGGAGGAGGATGCACTTGTTCTCAAGTAGGCCATGGCACCGATTGATGCATCCGAAATGGATGTATCCTTGTGAAACCGGGCTTGATAGCGGAATGAAACAGAGGCTAGCTAAAGCTTGTGCCAGCGCCTTGTTGTTTGCAATTTTTTGGAACATGTGGTTTAAGCCTATTTTAATGAAATTTCGGCAAGGGTTTCAAGCGGGGATATTATATATATATGGTACTCACCCAAAAAACCTATATACCTTTTTACTATTTTTACAGGTATTTACGGTGTTTTTTTCGTATTTTCAGGGATATGTTTGATTTTTTTGAAATAATCTTGGACATAGTTTCGAGGGGGAAGCACCATGTATATATTTTATATATATATATATGTAACAGTGGGTGTAGACAAACTTGTGAGACATGATGGTTCTGGCATCAGGAGGTCTTCGGAGGTCCTAGGACCTCACTGGAACCAAGAACCAAGAACCAAGATTGCACAGAAAGTTTTGGGGGAATCTTGGTTCTTGGTTCCAAGGAGGTCCTAGGACCTCTTTTGAGCTAGTATGTCATATTGTAAAGGCTGAGCAGTCTTAAGAATATCATTTGCGTTTTTAGGTTTTTCCATTCTTTGTCTTGAAAAGCCAAAAAAAACTCAAATGATTCTTGTTTTTTCATCCAAAAAGAAATAAACCCAAGGAAAGATTTGGTTTCTTAATCAAAAACAAAAAGCTCAAGGATTTTCTTCATTTTTGATGAAACACTAACTTTTACCTGCAAAAATCCAAGGAAAACCAAAAGACCAAAACTTTTGACTTCAGTCGGGGATTCTGTTTGGTTATTTGTTGGCTTTTGTTTTTTTGGTTTTGGTTTTTTGTTTTTCTTTTGATTCAAGAATGTGAGAAACACTTTTTGGATCCCAAGCCCTAACTCTTGATGAGGGAAGTCTGGAGGGATGATATGGATCCAAAACGTTTTTCTCAAAATCTTGAATCTTGAATCCAGGAGCCTCTGCAAAGTTTGCAAGGTTTTAGGCATACGATGTGCAGACTGGTTCATCACCCAGGAAGTTGCTTAAGACCATGAGAAGACATGCAACACAGCCAGGACTTGAAAATAGAATCAGCAAATCAGTTTGAGCATGGACTTTGAGGTTGTTTTTCGAAGCAAGATCCTCCACTATATGCCTTACACGGAAATATGTTCAAAGATGACATTCCTAGCATAATGCGGCATCATTTCGTACAGACCCCTTATATAAAGGAGTGCTGCACTTCTTTGCAAGGAATACAAGGTTATTTTCAAAGAGGATTGCAGCTGTGCAAAGTTACAAAGGAGCGCACCATCTCTTTAAAAGGAACGTCCCGGTATTCCCAAAGAGACTTACAGTTGTGCAGAGTTCTTTTCAAGAGGTAAAGGAACCTATGGAAGGGGGAGAGCATTACTTCAGAATGGAATCCTTTGAGGACCCATTTAAAGCCACTGTGGTATTCCTTTAAACAAATATTAGTGCAAGTATGTGCAAAGCGTCCTGCACAAGGGGGTGAACCAGTTGATTGAAAAGCATGCAATGATACAAAAAAGCATGACATAGCATGACTATGAAATAGAGCCCTCCAATGCATGTAGCATTTTTGAAAGAAACAGGTCATGGTTGTATTTGTGCAATACGCTAATGGTATATTACAGATATTTCCCAAATGATAAACTAAAGTATAAAACATTGTATATATGTTTTTTTTCCATCAAAAACATTTCAAAAGGAGTATCAAAGGATACCAAAGAGATATTAAAGGTATGATACAGGCATATCGAAATGTATATTCAAGGTATTCTCTTGTTTTGGTAAATGGTACACTAGAGATATATTAAATGGCATATTAAAGGTATATGTGCTGAAGGTATCTTCGCGGTAGACTAAAGGTATTTTAAAGGCGAAGTAAAAGAAACATCAAAGGTAGATTCTTGGAATATCAAATGGTATACGAAAGGTATATCAAGTAATATATATCAAGGTAAAGTACCGGTGTATCAGATGGCATTTAAAAGGTAAATCAAACGTATATGAAAGGCATTCTAAAGGTATATGAAAGGAAAGAACATAGCCAATAAATTCATGTTTAAAGGAATCGTAAAGGTAAATTGCATGGCACATAAAAGGAGCATGCAATAAATTGAAGTAGAACCCTTTTTGTTCACAAGCGATATGCGGTTCAGGGTGAACCACACGTCCGCAGCAGCGTGCCCTAAGCAAGTTGCTTATTTCACTTTGGGGGTAATAAGCTTCCATTGTTCTCTGTTTTCAAAAACAGGTTTAAGCATATGCATATATTGGATAGTATCGTACCAATTCTTCATACTGGTGGAAGAGAACTGTTTGAGGTCGACGATGGTGAAATGTTTGTAGAAAGGGTGAGTGAGATGTCCAAGGTGTGGCGAAGAGGATCGGAGAAGTTAGACTGTGTGTGCAGATTCAGCAAGAACTAGTTCGGGCCAGTGGGCCCGTGATGCTCCTGTACGGAATGGTGATGATATGGTATGGAGTGACAGTGAAGGATTAAAACAAATACGGAGTTCTGGACTGTCCGGGTGTCGGGGAATATGCCCTAGGTATCGTATTCTGGAGTCGGAGATGCGGAGCGTTGATGGGATACAAGACGACAAAGTTGCATAGGAGAGTGACAGAAGATATTCATTGGAATCGGTAGGTTGGAGAACTCTATGATAGTATGGACTCTTGACTTTGAAGATTTGGCGGAGTGCTTTGTAATGTAGGCTATCGATTTTTGTGAGAAGGGATGGAGAGTAGACTTGGGATTCACTGCCATGGAGGAGGATGGACTGAACAATTTGAGTATAAACTCGGAGTTTGCAACGGGGAAAAATAAGTGTATGTCGAAAGAAGGGATCAAGTGTTTTGAATGCTGTGGACATCAGGAGTGGAAGAAAAGGTAGGAGTGATAAAAGAGCCCAGGTATTTGGCACTGGTTAGAGGTTGGAGTGGTGTGTCAAGAGATTCAGGTGAGGAGACGGTCCGGAAGAATGGAGCACAGAATGGACAATCACATGGCGCCAGTGGGGATGCCGAAAGAGACAAAGAAATAGGAAGGGAGGCGTGTATTGCCAATAGTTGACACTTTTGGCCATTGAGGGAGAAGCCGATGCCGGCAGCGAGGTGCTGGAGAAGATGGAGAAGCCGAGAGAAGGTTTCCTGGGTACGGGCGATGAGTACTGTGTCATCGGCGTACTCGACATCAGTGAGTGGGTAGGAGCAGGAGTAAGTCCAGGGGGTATAGCCGAAGATTTCGTGAAAAAAGGAATGAAGATCGGCAGTAAGGGCAGAGAGGACGATAATGAAAATGTATGGACTCAGGGGACATCCCTGTCGGATTCCCCGACGGAGGAAAAAGGAGGGAGATTCTGATGCTGGATCGGAGACATAGAACTTACCATAGTGATAAAGGGACACAATTGCCTGAACCACGGTAGGAGGTACTCCATAACGGCGGAGAGCCGCGGCAAGGTGGAGATGGCCGATGGAGCCAAAGGCTTGAGACCAATCAAGGAAGAGCAGCGAAGTTGAATGACGTTCAAAAATTTCAGTGAGTCGACGAATCAGAAAAAGTGGAGTAGAGAGAGAGCGGCTGGCCCGGAATCCAAATTGATTTCGATGGAGGAATTGGTCGATAGTATGGGACAATCGTTGCTGAACCAGGCAGGCATACCTCGTAGATGGAATTGGCGAAGGAGATGGGGCGATAGCTGGATGGAGAGCGACTGTTCTTATTGTTGCCCTTGTAGAGCATGATGACTTTTCTAATTTTACAGTGGTCTAGAGCAATGCCAAGAGAAAAGCAATCATTGTAATTTGAGAGAAGGAGTTTCTCGATAGAGTGAGGAAGGAGACGGAAAGTCTCCGTGGCAGATTGTCCGGGCCCGGGGCCCTGCCAGTTTTTGGGCGACGAAAAGCTCTGTAGAGTTCAAACATGGTAATTGGAGCTTCGAGTGATGGTTGCGGGGGAGAAAGAGGAGTTTCAATTGGATCTGGGAGAGGAGTGTAATTCCATACATGGTCACGAAGGTGGTCAGCTTAGGACGGTGGATTTTTCGGATCGGAGCGAAGGTGTGCCTTCCGGTTTGTTGACGGATTGTGTACGCGGCTGGTATTTGGAGCGGACACGGCGGATGGTTTTCCAATGGTTGGATGGAGAGCCGACGTAGTCAAGGTGGAGATTGGCAGATAGCCAGCGTTTCTTATCAAGACGTGCCGATTTCTTGATTTTGTTACGAATAGATTCATGTGAGGCCTCTGGGGCGGTAGGGAGAGTGTGGATGAGGGAAAGAGTATCGCAGGAGATATAAGGTTTCTTAGCTGGCCTGGGTAGAGCAGGAAAACCGGAATCAGAAGCGAGGGAATTTTTTGGAATAAAATTAAAAGTAGTGGAGTCTGGCTGAAGGGAAGGAGTTGGAGCTGGAAGAGGGGAAAGAAGAGAGGACGGAAAGGTCGCGAAGCGGCCTAGAGGTGTCCGGCTGGTAAGGCCGAGATTGGTATTATGATCTGCGCGCTCATTGCCAGGAATGCCAATGTGGGATTTGACCTTAAAGAGCTGAACATAGGTGAGGGAATTGAGATGGTGAAAATAATCCAGGGGGAGAGAAGCGAGTTCAATATTCTGTCGAAGGGAGAGAGAGGCCAAGGAGAAGGTCAATGACATATTGCAAATCAAGATGGAAATGGATACAAGGTGGCAAAGGTGGTGAAAGGAGGAGAAATGCGATGGCCTCCAGAGGGGCCTGAAGTTCTGCGGTATTGTTGGAGCCGTTGACAACAAATGGGAGGGAGCCGACAGGACCATAGAGGTCAAGAAAAATACTTTCGAAGTAGACTCCCAACCAGCAGGATTGGAAGGGGAGATGTTGTATTGATGAGGGCAGGAGCCATCCGTGAAGATGTGAAAGGGAGCAAGCGATGGGTCTGATAGAAGGGTGAATTGGAAGGCACGGAGGGCCTTTTGTTGGTAGGCGAGCTTAGGAGCTGGTTGGGCGAAATCTCGCTTTGGAGCGCGAGGAGGAGCTTTGGAGACATGTAGAATGGTAGTTGGAGGTGAGCTGACTGGAGAAAGCGGCGATGGTGCCACGGTAGATGCACGTGCGGCATAGAGATGATGGAGCGGAATAGATTACGGTGTTCTAAACGGCAAAGGACGTGGTCAAGAACTGCGCAAGTCTCTAAAGTAGGGGATGAGGGTGGAGGAGGGCCTGAGGAAATCTCAAGATAGGTGACAAGCTTGGAGGAGGGTGGTGGACGCATTGAAGAGATGATGCACAAATCATTTTCCTGCAGAAAGCCGGTCATAAAAGAAAGGTTGGTGGCAGGGAGGCGATCATCCTCGATGGTAGAGGCGAAGATTGCATCGCCTATGTGGTCGTGGAGGCCTTCATTTTGGTTGGTGTAAAGGCGGGTGTTGAAATCACCCATATCGACAGGAATGAATTCTGATATGTAGTTGAAAAGGATAGAATGCAGAGTATCCCAAAATTTTTGCTTCCGTGAAAGGTCCGCTGAAGGATCCTGAAGGGTGGAAGGGGCGTAAATGGTGAAAAGAGCGACCCGAAGTAGAACCCTTGCTGGGCAAAAACATTGCAAATACCAGCAAAATCTAGCATATCTACAGATATAATCTCACACCTCTCAAGAATCATGCTGCAAAGTGGATTTACATGTCCAGTTGTCTGTACCATCATATTTCGAGTGCAAGCTACTGGCTACAAGATAGCAAAAGGTAGGTTTTGGGGGGAATATAATATGTATATATATATATAAATATAATAGTGTGGTAAGCATGCTACTTAAGTTGATTTGACTCCACTTGAATGATAGCATTCTAGGAAGAATGCATTCAGAATGCGTTCCTGGCCAAATAAAGAACATGAGACTCAGGACCATGACAACTATGACCTGTTTCAAGTGCAACTGAACAATTCTCACGATGTAGGAGAAGTTTTTTCCATGCCGCGTGTTGTGCCAGCTGCAGAGCGGAACGGGCTTCGGGGACTCAAATCATATGACAAGGGGACTGGATGGAATTTTCTTGGTGAAGATCATAGAAAGCAGTGTAGACGCGAGATCATGAAATACAAACCTCAGGTTCTCTTGGTGTCTCCTCCTTGCGGTCCATTTTCACAAATGAAAAGGATCAGTAAGTTTCGGGAATCCCCACAAGAAAGACAAAGGAAGTTGGTTGAGGGGCGTATTCTTCTTCAATTTGCCATGGAGCTGTGTGAAACTCAACACTCTCAGGGTCGTGTGTTCGTGTTTGAACACCCAACGGCAGCCGACAGCTGGTGGGAAGAATGTCTGCAGCGGGTGAGGAGGCTTCAAGGTGTTGATGTTGTTGGAGCTGATCAGTGCATGTTTTGGTTAAAGACCCCCAAAACCACAAATTCTACAAGAAAGCCACCACCTTCATGACGAAGTCCGTGTTTTACAGTCTGCTGAGTAGGACTTGTAATCACAAACATGATCATCAACGAATTGAGGGTCAGACTAGATTGGGAAGCCGGTGGGTGAACAGGTCGTTGTGTGCACAGGTCTATCCATATCAGCTGGTTCAACAACTTGTTCGACTCACATGGAATGAAAAGATGCGACACATGAGGTCCATGAGGCTTGTCAACCTGTTCAGGATGTTTTCATGGGGGACCATGACAGTAAAGACCAGTCGATGCAGAAGTCGCGCATGCGTGCTAACATCCGCAAGTGTCATGTGAACTTAGGACATCCGAGTCGTGAGCGGTTCATTCACATGTTGAAGTCAGCAAATGCTTCTGAGGAAGCCATTGCCTTTGCAAAGAAGATGGAATGTAGCACTTGCAGCTCTCAGAGACTTCAAGAACTCAGGGGGGTCGCTGAGTATAAAACAGCGAAGAGATTTCATGAACAAGTGTGCATGGATACTTTTGAGCTTCCTGTCTATCAGCAAAAGAAGAAAAATGCTCAACATTGTTTGCGAGGGAACTGGCATGCAACACCCCTGTGGCGAGGTGCCAAAGCATCTGAAGTCCGACGTGCCTATCGCAAATACTGGCTCAGATGGGCCGGCAGACCCCGACGTGTGCTAACTGGTGGCGGTCACGAGTTCGATGCTGAGATGCAGGAAGGGCTGGATCGAGATGGCACTATGGTGGACAAGTGGCAGAATGCGATAGCCGAACGTGGTGGCGGCACTTGGAAATGTGTCTTCGAAAAAAGCCTTCAACGAATCTCAGTCTAGAAGCCGAGAAGAAGCTGATGAACTTGTTGACCATGTCAACAATGCTCGCAATTCAATGATGAGAAAGCATGGGTATTCTCCTGTATTCTCCTACGCAGCATGTTTTTGGATGCGACTTGCGAATGCCTGATAACACCTGGAACAAGGCAGTACCACGCCGAAGACAGTTGCGTGGCTTCCAACACCTTGCGGCTGGCAGCCAGAAAGAAGTTCATTGAGGAGGATGAGACGGACAAGGTGAGGAGAGCAATGAGTCACAATACAAGACAACATGCTGAGTACCAGATTGGTCAAATTGTCTATTACCGGAGGCTGCAGCGTGAAGGAGAAGTGCGAGGTTCATGGAAAGGACCAGCGAGGGTCATAGGTTTTCATGAGAGAAGCAGAATCTGGGTGGCGCACGGGAACAAGGTACTTCGATGCGCACCAGCTGCGCAGGGCATCCCCGGAACAAGAAGCTGCCCTGCGATATCTGCCAATTGAAGCCTTGTCAAGAAAAGGTAGGTATGCGAAGAGAAGAGCGCAGACCTTCACAGACATCTCGGGAAAAGGGCATCCCAATGCTCATGAATGAGAAGCGCCAGTTGAGGAGCCGCAGCCAAAACGACAGAGACGTGCAGAGGGAGCAGGCGCTACAAGTGATGCTGAGGAGCTGCCACCTGAAGAAGAGAACCAGATTCCAGAGGTAGAAGAGTGAGAAGTCAACGAGGAATCAACAGCAGGACCAGGTAGTGAGGTACCGCCAAGTGGTGCGCAATCTAGCATTTCGATCGAACATGCCCTGTTTGTCACGACATCGGATGCCAGCTGGAGTAACACTGAGACATTAGGAAGTCAGGCTGGATACTTCATCATGTTTGCTGATCAAAGAATGGAAAACTATGAATGGTCAGCTGTTTCTGCACTGAAAGGAGCCGAATTAATGGCTCTGGCCAGAGCTGTAGCAGAATGCAACTGGATTAGATCATTATTTGCTGAGGCATTCAACCAAACTACAGCCTAGAAAACGACAAGGTGATGCGGCAGAAGATGAAAATGATGATCGTTGTGGACAACAAACCAATTTCCGAGCATGTGCATGGTGAAGGTGTCATTGTCAGTGACAAGAGAGTCGCGATCGACATGTTGCTAGTTCGTCGTGATTTAAAAAATACAAATGCAGTGCTGCGTTGGGTAGACACCCGACAGATGTTGAGTGACGCGCTCAGGAAATCTTGCCGATCCCGAGTAAATGCACTATGCTCTGAAGTTTCGTCAGTATATTGTTGGGAAAGAAACTGATTCTCTTCAATGGAGATTGAATGAACGAAACAACAGGCAACCCAGGGGAAAGCGACACTGATTTGAACTTTTTTTGGGATGTGTGAAAGCATATGTCCCAAATCAGTGTCGAAATCTTTCAATGCTTGTCCAATGCACTGTGGCACGTCCAATCATGCTACCTTTCATTTCAGGTGACCATAGCATGGGGCCCAGGTCGCGGAGAAAAGGTGCAGACTCTGTTGTCACTGTGGTCTAAAAAGATCACATTGAAGGTATCGTCAGGGTATACTAAAAGGTATTTTCAAGGTCAAGTAAATGATATATCAACCGTAGATTCTTGCAATATGAATCGTAGATTCTTGGAATATCAAATGGTATATGCACAGCATATCAAAATGTGGCTACAGGTTCCTTATGGGGAACCATATTTTGAGCAGTTTCAACCACAAACACATATATCCAGCCATGCTCAACGCACATGCGCGCTCAGGCAGCTCCAGTCACACCTGTAATAATTCCTTCCGCAGTGGCATTCCTGCTGCAGCCAACCTTCCTTACCATATCAGTCTCAGGGGCACATGTTCAAGCAAAACGGTGCTTTGGACACTTGTCTTTGCACACTGTTTAGAAGGACATAGGTGCAAGAGGAAAAGCAGCCACAATGATACAAATATAAGCGCCGCTCCACAGCATAAATGTAAGTGTAGCCGCCACAAGACAAGATGAAGGCTAGTATTGGAGATAGTCCCAAGACATTGCACACTCCTAGTGTTGGAGATTGTCCTAGGACACACGTACCATGGCAAGGGGGAGGGGGGGCTGGGGACTCTTTGTGGGAAGTCGTGTCAGAGATCGTCCCAGGACACATGTGCCGGGGGGGGGTAGGCGGGGGACTCTTTGAAGGAAGCTGTCTTCGAGATTGTTCGAGAGAAAAGGTGGGGCTTTCCTCAAAGAGTCCCCAGCCCCCCCCTCCTTCGAGGATGCGCCGTGTCTCCCTAGGACCGCCCCTAACAGCCAAAGAGTCTCCGCACACCTCCTCCCACCCCCCCTCCTTTGAGGATTGCGCTGCGTTTTCCGAGGGTTGTCCCCCACGCCAAAAAGACTGCCCAAAACCTAGATCATCTAGTATTTTCTCCATGGGGAACCAAATCTCTTGATCATTTCCCACCATTGAAATGGGCACTCCATGGAAAGCCCAACATTGCGAAATGAGGACCGTCTCTTTTAAAGACAATGTGCTCTATGGCCATCCCCCATTTTCTCCATGTAAAGCCAAGCTCTTCGACCATACAACCAACTTTGAGATGGAAAGCCTATTATGTAAGAAAAAGGCGCCGTCCAGCATTTTCCCTTTAAACAACCTTCACATCCAACATTTTCTTCATGGAAAGCTAAGCTCTTTGACCAGAAAGCCAAGACTTTGAAATGGAAAGCCTATGATCCACGGAAAGGGTGCCCCCTGGGACCATGCAGCAGCTTTCCTTTAAAGAAGGCCTCCCTTGTGGAAAATCCAGCACTTCCTCCATGGAAGATTCAACATGGCGAAATGGAAAGCTTACTGTCTAAAGAAGGTGTGCCCCAAAGACCATCCTGCATTTTCTCATGGAAAGCTAAGCTCTTTGAAATGGAAAGCCTACTATCTAAAGAAAGGGCGCCCCATAACCATCCAGCGCTGTCCCTTTAAAGAAGCTTTCCTTTGTGGAAAATCCAGCACTGCCCCTATGGAATATCCAACACTGTGAAATGGAGAGCCTAGAAGGTGTGCCCCTAGGACCATTGAGCATTTGCTTCATGGAGAAACTGCTGGATGGTCCTGGAGGCACACCTTTTTCATCATCTTCTTTAAAGAATGGGCTCTCTATTTCACAGTGTCGGTTTTCTGGTCAAAGAGCTTGGCTTGGCATTCAATAGCCAAAGTGCTGGATGGTCCTAGGGGCGCACCTTCTTTAGACACTAGGCTTTCCATTTCACAATGTTGAGTCTGCAATGGAGAAAATGCTGGATTTTCCACAAGGGACGGTATCTTTAACGGAAAAATGGTGGATGGTCCTAGGGCACCCTTTTCTGGTCAAAGAGCTTGGCTTTCCATCGGAAAAAGCTGGATGGTCCTAGCAGACCTTTTTCTTTAAGAGACTAGCCTGTCCATTTCAGTGTTGGGGGGTATGATGGTTGGCCCTAGGGGCGCACCTTCCTTAGAGAGTAGGTCATGTTGTTGATTTCCCATATAGATGGATGTTACTTCCCAAAAATGTCATTTTCGTGGTTCCCCGAAACGAGCATGAAGCCCAAATGGTATATCAAAGGTAAATTACAAGTGTATTAGGTGGCATTTCAAAGTTATATCAAAGGTATCCTACAGGTATGTGAAAAGCAAGAACATGACCCATAGAATTGTATTTGAAGGTACACCGAAAGTACATTTCATGGCACATAAAAGGAGCATGCAACAATACAAATAAGCATTGCTATGAAGTAGAACCCTTGCTGAGCAAAAATATTGCAAATACCAGCAAAATCTAGCATGGTATCTATAGATATAATCTCACACCTCATCAATGTGAAATGCTCACAATGTTAAAATGATCTGAAATTCCAGAATATCATATGTAGCCAAAAACAACAAAAACTCTGTAAAAAACAGTTCAAACCTGAAATTTTGCATTTCACTACAGCGCCGGGGCCATTTTTCAAATGACTGAACTCTAAGATCACAATAGAATATTCAAAACCCCTGCAAACAGCAAACATAGCCTCGTATCTACACATATCATCTCCAACATCATCAGAGTCAAATGTTCAAATCCTGAAAATCACTTCAAAATATACTTGTTTTTTTACTACAAAATAAGCAAAAAATGCTGTAAATAAGTAAAATTGGTAGGTTTGGGGAGGGGGGGCTAGCTATATAAACGTATGTGTATGTATATATATATATACATATGTGGAGAGGACCTTTTGGGTTTATTTCGTTCCTAGTCGCAATATGTAAAATTGCCTCCTAGATCAGGTAGACATCCACTGTTAAGAGTATAGATATGGCCAAGATTAAGACTATAGATGGCCAAATTTAAGAGTATACGGTATCGGTAGCCAACATAAAGANTCAGGTAGACATCCACTGTTAAGAGTATAGATATGGCCAAGATTAAGACTATAGATGGCCAAATTTAAGAGTATACGGTATCGGTAGCCAACATAAAGACTGTACATTACCACTTTTATGAATATAGATGGCCAATATTAAGAGTATGGATTGTGAATGTCAGAAGCATAGATGGCTAATACTGAATTTTGATTCCCAACATTAAGAGTATAGATGTCCAATATCAAGAGCATAGATGGCCCATATTTTGAGTAAAGATTGCCAGTAGTAAGAATACAGATAGCCACCCTCTTCATGTAAGCAAAACCTTTTGGGCCTTCAAATATACCAAATTGAAATAACAAAAAGNGAGTAAAGATTGCCAGTAGTAAGAATACAGATAGCCACCCTCTTCATGTAAGCAAAACCTTTTGGGCCTTCAAATATACCAAATTGAAATAACAAAAAGCATTCTGTTCAACTTCCTATTCACAAACGTTGTTTTGAGCAGGCGCTTGATTCCACTGAACTCAAATCATCTGTAAGATCACAGTAAAATGTTCAAAAACATGGCAAATACCAGCAAAAATATCTTCATATCTGCACATATCATCTCCCACATCATCTGAGTCAAGTGTCCAAATCCTGAAAATCATTCAAAATATGATGTTGTTTTTTGACTAAAAATAAACCACATAACACAGTAAAACACCGGAAAAATGCAAAAACTTCAGGTATCAGGACGGGGTTAGGGTATATATATATATGTATTCATCTACACTGTATACTCCTATAGACACATACACATTATCATTTTGAATATACATGCATATCGGCCTATCAGCCAAGGCTCCAGACACCCTCAAGGGCATCTTGCACTCAAACAGGGCCTGGGGCCAAGGCTGTTCGCAACATCCCAAAATGGTGAATTTTATGGGAACCATGATATGATAAACCGCTGGCTTTTGGGGTACCTGATTGTTGGGCAAGCCCGCTTAATGCTTCTGTTTTCGTTTTTCCACCGAACACACAATTTGCAGGAGCTGTCCAAGAGAGGTGTCTAAATTTCCCATTTCAGGTTTCAAACATCAACAGATTATGCTTCTGATGGAGGAAAGCAGCGATGAACTTTAAAATCTGGTAAGCCCAAGTATAAACCATCCCCCAGTTGATAAACTGTTGAATGGTTGGAATTTGAACCATCCCCAACTGGTAGTTCTTTATGGCATCGGATTTAGCTCGCAAATTCATCAATTTCTGTTTCGAAGCTTGAGAAATCTCGTTTTCAAACTCGGCCAAGGCCTATGCACGGCTGCAACTTGAGCAGTGGTCATCAGCCGAGGGCGACTGCAGTGAGGTGCGCTGCAGTTCTAGTTGGAAAAAACACCATTGAAGGTCTCCCTGGTAGCCTAGGTGCCCTAAAATAGCTGGTTTCTGGATGTTGATTTACCCGAATATGGTAATGATAGGTTTTGACCCATCCCCATATAAATCCTTCAACAAATGTAAATCATGATTGCCATCCACCGCTGTCATTCCATGATTGCATATTCGGAAATCGTCAATCATTATCCGTCCTTTTTCGTTTTGAAGCAGCAGAGGTAATGTGCTCTTTGAATTCAGGATATGCTTGCTATGGGGTCCATCTGCAGGCACTGTTTCTGAACAGCAAGAATCCAAAGGTCCGCTGCTCAAGCTCCAGAGGTTCAGCGGCTCATGTTATCTGTTCGAACCAGAGTAGGACATGGCTTTGTCACGAGACTTGCAACTCCCAAATGCAGTCGTTCAATGGCATGATCTGGCCATAAGTTGGGAGTTCCCCATTTTGAGACAAGAGCCATACAAGCTTTGCACTCTGGCTGGATGCCTCAGGCACTGTACAGAAGGGCCCTGGCGCGCAAGGAGCACGGAACACCCAGCGTCCTGCCATGCACTTCGCCTTGCTGGATGGGAAGTGAGCTTATAGAAAATGTTATCCTTTTCATTGCTTTTCTTGCAAAAATGAGGCTGAAGAAGTTTCAAGCTGCCCTTGACGACGTGAAGCAGCTTTTGCCAATGCTGGACTCTCCTGGGTGGGATGATTGGCGACAGGTGAGTGAGATGGGAAGTATTGAGCTGGATTAGAAGTGCAGCCTCAAGTGAACGACCAGATAGCGAGATACATTCATATTTCCCCCAGAGCTGCTGCTGCATCTACTGTAAGAGAAATCTCTCTCTCTCTCTCTCTCCCCCTCCCTCTCTTTCTCTCTTTTTTGTTTTTTTCCTCTCTCTCTCTCTCTCCCTCCCTCCCTCTCTTTCTCTCTTTTTTTTTCTCTCTCTTTTTCCCCACATCATTGTGTGAGGTTCTTGTTTTTTTGCTCTGCACGCCCGGCGCCGCGTCCTCCTCACCTCCTCCTCCTCCTCTCTCCTCCGTTCTTCTTCACTTACATTACACTACTTAGACGTACACAACAACTCTTCCACACACAGCTTACTCACACACAACTCTCACTCATACAACCCTCTCCTCACACACACACACACAACTTACTCACACACAACTTACTCACACACACACACAACTTACTCACACACAACTCTCTCTCACACAACTCTTTCACACACAACTTACTCACACACACACACACAAAACTCTCTCTCTCTCACGCAACTTACTCACAAACACAACTTACTCAGACACAACTCTCTCACACACAGCTTACATATGCCTTCACTTTTTCTTGCCAGGCGTGGCAGCCTTGGTCGCTGGGACGTCGCGCCTCTTTTGCGCGGCAGGCGTGCCACTTGGCGACATCTGCCTTCCTTGTGGCAGGCGTGGCACTTGGTGACATCCACATCACTTTCGTGTGGCACTGGCACTTACGGCGCTGGGCTAGCTCTGGTGGCGGCCTTGGTCACCGCTTGGTCGCCGTGGGCGCCTCTTTTGCGTGGCAGGTAGCACTTGGTGACATCTGCCGTACCTTTTTTGTGGGAGGCGTGGCGCTTACGGCACTGGGCTGGCTCTGGTGGCCGCCTTGGTCACCGCTTGGTCGGCGTGTGTGCCGCGCGGCAGGTGGCGCTTGGCGTGGCAGGCGTGGCAGGCGTGGCGCTTGGTGACATCTGCCTTCCTTTTCGGTGGCAGGCTGGCTCTGGGCCTTCACTTTTGCCTGGCAGGCGTGGCACTTACGGCACTGGGGGCCTTGGTCACCGCTTGCTCGCTGTGCGCGTCGCGCTTTTTTTGCGGCGCTTGGTGACATCTGCTTTCCTTTTGTGTGGCAGGCGTGGCACTTGGTGACATCTGCCTTCACTTTTGCGTGGCAGGCCTGGCACTTGCGGCAGTGGGCAGGCTCTGGTGGCGGCCTTTGTCACCGCTTGGTCGTTGTGGGCGCTGCGGTCTTTTGCCTGGCAGGAGTAGCGCTTGGTGACATGTGCCGTCGCTTTTGCGCGGCAGGCGTGGCAGTGACATGGCAGGTGTTGCACTTACGGCATTCGGCTGGCTCTGGTGGCGGCCTTGGTTCACCGCTTCGCCGCGGGCGCCGCGCCTCTTTTCGTGACATCTGCCTTCACTTTTGCGTGGCAGGCGTAGCAGGCGTGGCGGGCGTGGCAGGCGTGGCACTTGGTGACATCTACCTTCCTTTTGGGTGGCAGGCGTGAGACTTACGGCACTTTGGTGACATCTTCCTTCCCTTTGTGTGGCAGGCGTGGCACTTGGTGACATCTGCCTTACTTTTGTGGCAGGCGTGGCACTTATACTTCCACATACAACTTACACACAACTTTGTCACACATGGCACTTTCATACACAACTCTTTCTTACACAACATTTTCATACACAACTCTTTCCCGCACATCGCTTTCACACACAACTCTTTCACACACAACTTTGTCACACACGGCTCTTTCACACACACCACACACAACTCTTTCACATACAACTTTGTCACCCACAGCACTTTCACACACACACACAACTCTTTCACACACTAGATGATTGCGCACAACACTGTCACACACAACCTTGTCAGACACACAGCACTTCACACACAGCTCTTTCACAGACAGCCTTGTCACGCACAACTCTTCCACGCACAACCTTGTCACACACAACCCTTTGACACACAACCTTGTCACACACAGGACTGTCACACGCACACAAGTTCTTGAACGCAATCTATCTTCCACCATGTCCTTTTTCTTTCCTGCCTTCACCATCTCATTTTCACGTCTGTTTGGTGCTTCTTGGAAGAAGTTGACATGTGGGGTTATCCGGTCCTTTAATTTCCTCTCTTTTTTTTTCTTTCCCTCTCTCTCTCTCTCTGTCAGTGTCTCGCAGGAGCCTCCTCAGAAACAAAATGCACAGAAGCTCAAAGACGAGCTGGAGTTGGGGAACTCAAACTGCACCTGAAGGTCAATAAGAGAGCCACTTTGCAGCTTTGACATTCAAGCCATCGTGATATGTTGCGCCGTCTGTGTTGCTTCTGAAGTACCCCGCTCATTCCCAAGGTCAAAGCTTGCTGCGGCTGCTGCTGCTCCGGCCATGAATGGCAAGAACCATGCTGAGGAGCCGGAGACTGCGTCATGTGTGACACATTGGATTTGGAGGTTTTCTTGCTGCCTTGGGCAAGGCTCATGATTTGATGAACTTTCCCTTTTTATTTTGGGATGGGTAAATGCCACATCAAATCCTCGAAACATGTGCGTCGTGTGAAAATCTGTGAGAATCGTTGCAAACACGGGCCCACCCCAAAGCATCTGGAATATTGCAAGGACGTTCCAGCAAAGGACGCTCCACCAAAGCCAGCGAGCCCTTCGCAGCCGCAGCCGGCGAGCCCTTCGCGGCCGCCAGCAGGTAGGGTACCAAAATGGCACTCCTTGTTCCTCCAGACATGACTTTTCACCACTTGTGACATGAAACAAAAGCATCCAGATCACTTCATATCTATTCAGCAGGAGAGCTCTTTAGCCAGGGGCTCTGCACCCTTTCTGATGGGCTTGCCTTGGCAATCCGTCCGACAGTTGGGGATCCTCTTCCAAGCAGTTGGGGCTAGCTTCAGGTTGGATTGAACTCATAGTCTCGTTTTGGAATGCGCAAACTCCCTTTGAACAGTTTTCAACGTTTCCCTTCAGTTTTACTGACTCAAAAAGCGGAGCCTTTGACAACTGACGAATACAGTGGGCATAGAAAAAACACAACTTCCTGAGCATTGGACCATGGCCCCGCGGTTTCTACATGCAGCCTTCCCCGTGGCAAAGATATGCAAAGGCAACCTTGTTTCCTGTCAGAATAAGATGTTGACTCATTCGAGGCTTCTTAGGCATGTTCCAACTACCCAGAACGAGCTTACAGCAATCACTGTGTTTGGTAGATTTTGAGGATTGAACTTGATCGTCAAACTTTAGACAGAACATGATTTGGGAGAAATTTTGCAGGAGGAAACTGCACCAGTCGCAAAGCCTAAAGAGGTCACTTGCAGGGGCTGAGAGGGTGCCGCTTTTTTTGGGCCACATTGTGGCTTTGAGGTACCACTGAAGCAAACCACACATGTCCTTACATGTGAGGGTTGCCAAGTCTTGCATTGATGGACGAATGTTCCACGGCAGGAAACCAGACCGGTGACCGAAACCCAGAAGGTGCCGGGTGTTGTGCATCTTCACCTGCCTTGGGATCAGAGTTGCTTTCACCCCTGAACCACAATCATTGAATGTCGAAATCTATGGGCCAAAGGTTTCGGTGTGTTTGGTAATACCGACAACGGCGTGAAATAGAATTACAACATACTATGCTAGTCGTATCGCGCAAGGTGGTGGCGGAAGTTTCAAAGATAGGAAGCCTATAGGAGAGGTTGGTTGCTGTGAATGATGGATGGCAGAGCGAACCCACTGATGGACCGCCAAGTGGTTGGAGGCAGCGCATTGTATTTTTTAAAATTTAGTCTAGTTGTAGTTGTAGTTGTGGTTGCAGTTGTTGTGGTAGTGGGAGCAGGAGTGGTAGTTGTACGGGTAGCTGTACTGGTAGTTGTAATATAGTTGTAGTTGTAGTTGTAGTTGTAGTTGTAGTTTTAGTAGTAGTAGTAGTAGTAGTAGTAGGAGGAGGAGGAGGAGGAGGAGGAGTAGTAGTTCTTCTAATGTAGTTACAGTTGTAGTTGTAGTGGTAGTTGTGCTTGTAGTCATAGTTGTAGTTGTAGTGTAGTGTAGCTGTAGTTGTAGTGGTAGTGGTAATTGTAGTGGTAGTTGTAATTCTATTTGTACTCTTAGTTGAAGTTACGTCCAAATTTCAAAAATGGCCCAAGACCCTGAGCTTCTAACACTTTTGACTTCTAAAATGTGCTTCGTGCCACAACTGCGTGCGCTTTTTGAACATCGCAACTTCCAAAAGTGTTCCGAAGCTGAGGTGTTTTCATCTTTTGACTTGGAAATGTGCTTCGCGCCACAACTCCGTGCACTTTTTCGACGTTTCAACTTCCAAAAGTGCTCCGACGCTGAGGTGTTTTGCACATTTTGAATTGGAAATGTGCTTCGCGCCACAGCGGCGTACACTTTTGAAACCGCGGGCCGACACTGAGGTGTTTTGCGCATTTTGACTCGGAAACGCGCTTTGCGCCACAGCGGCGCGCATTTTTTCGACATCTCAACTTCCAAAAGTGTTCCGAGACTGTCAGTTTTCAAGACTTTTTACTTGACATTTTTTGATTTCTCATCTCCCAGATGGCTCTGCACCCGCCGCTTCAGCGAGCCTACTTTTCGACCCTGCGGAGCCACAAAGCATTGGGAAAACACAGTATTTGGCGACTTTCGCACCTTTTCGCGCCTGTATCTTCTCTCTTTTGACTTCTCCTGTCTGATCTTCTCTCTTCTTTGCCTCTTCCCATCTCGGCTTTTCATCTGTCCATATTGTGGGAAGTTTCACTTCTAAACTTCCTTCCGACATGTTAAGCAATCATGTCGAAAACATATATAGTAGAACATGTAGAAATAAACCACCATTACAGCGTGTTTGATACACACAGTATGTGTAGAATTGTGAAGATGATACGCCAAAACCCATCCACGATACCTAACTCTGACACCTTGAGACCAGGCACCTGCGGAGCCCTTTGCTGACATCCAGCTGGAGCTGGGGCCGTGGGTGCTGCTGAAAGTGGGGAGTTTAACATGATTTAGGCTTCCAAATGGCTATTGAATAGGGAAGATGATGACTGATTGATACACCATGGTTGATGAACATGAGGTTTCCCCATTTTTGAGACTAACTCAGTATGGATGTTCAGCATTGAGTTTTCACCGCCACATCTGAGGCATTCACTTGCAGGTGCCGAAAAGGCTTCCGGATCGACGCGACGGGTATATGGTTATGGATCAGAACCCCGGCGCCGTAGGTACCATAGAGTCGCTGGTTAATGGATGTTC
Source organism: Symbiodinium sp. clade C Y103 (assembly GCA_003297045.1). Classification (NCBI taxonomy): domain Eukaryota; class Dinophyceae; order Suessiales; family Symbiodiniaceae; genus Cladocopium; species Cladocopium sp. clade C. The sequence continues at coordinate 74,111 of BGPT01001643.1, read as the reverse complement.
ATCTTTCAACATATGGTAAAAACAGATCTTGACCCATCCTCATATGATTTTCATGTCAAATATTCCAGTTCACGTTCTTTTTTTTGTGGCACTGCTTTTGAATAGTGCATTATCGGTCCGATCATGGCTTCAGTGGCGTTCTTTTGGAATTGGCAGACAAGAGCATATTCCTTTTCATTTGATTTGCTTTAAAACAAAACACAGGTTCAACAACCCGCTCATAGGCGATTGGAATGTGATTCACCTTGGCAAGAGCCTTGCAGGCGAAGGAGACTGGAAACAAGCTCTTCCAAGAAGGCGTTTTCCAATGCGTTTTCTGCTTCAAGCTAATTTCTGAAGTTTACCGCTTCGATGCGTGTATATTGAAGATAGTTCTACTGCGCCTCATATTCTGGGTCGTTCAGGATGACATAGTTAGTCAGATCAAGTGGTTCCAATTGACGTCAACCAAGCCCTCCACTCCCTAAACAATACAAAACCTGAGGGGTAATCTGACTGGCGCTGGTTCAAGTGACAGGCAAGATCGAGGACAGCGAAAGGCAGATCCTGGGGGAAGAGGGTAGGGCCCTTTTTACGGCTTAGCCCAACATGGGTTTCGAATGCTTTGATCTAACCCTGATTCATTTGGAACCGCTGCAAAGGGTCTCACAGAGAATTTCAAAGCTACCTTGTGCGAAGGTGTTTTAAGTGATCTTGTCCAGTCATGTCACCATGACATAAGGGAAAGATCTGCACCTGAAACAACAACAATGCAGGCCACGTTCCGCAAATTGCATCCATGATTGTCAGGTGGTTCTCCAAGGCCATTTGGTTGGTGGAAGAGTCTGGCAAAGTCAATGATTGGAGCACTCAGCACCGAAGTTCGTCGCAGGGAAGCAAGATTCCCAAAGATTGGATTCAAGTATCTACACCTATACCTATACCTCTCTAGATACATCTAGATTTATATTAGATATGTGTTAGATATGTATTAGATATGTATGCATGCATGTATACATGTATGTAAGTAAGTAAGTACGGAAGGAAGTAAGTAAGTAAGTAAGTAAGTAAGCACGGAAGGAAGGAAGTAAGTACGTAAGTAAGTAAGTAGGTACGTAAGTAAGTAAGTAAGTAAGTAAGTAAGTAAGCGTTTAAGTAAGCAAGTAAGTCAGTCAGTCAGTCAGTCAGTAGCATGTAAGTAAGCAAGCAGGAAAGTAAGAAAGTACGTAAGGTAGTTGATGTAGTTAATGTAATTAATGTAATTGATGTAATAAATGTAATTAATTTCATTAATGTAAGTAAAAATATTGTAATGTATGCGATGTATGCAATGTATGCAATGTATGCAATGTATGCAATGTATGCAATGTATGTAATGTATGTATTGTCTTGTCTTGTATTGTCTTGTCTTGTCTTGTCTTGTGTTGAGTTGTGTTGTATTGTAATGTAATGTAATGTAATGTACTGTATGTATTGTATGTATTGTATGTAATGTATTGTATGTCTGTTTGTAATGCATGTGCTGTATCGAATGTTTGTAATGTATGTGCTGTATGTACTGTATCTAGTGTATGTAATGTATGTAACGTATGTAGTGTATGTAATGTATGTAATGCATGTAATGTATGTAATGTATCTAGTGTATGTAGTGTATGTAATGTATGTAGTGCATGTAATGTATGTAATCTATGTATGGTATCTATGGTATGTATGTATGTACGTACGTACGTACGTACGTACGTACGTATATGCGTATGTATGGGCGTATGTGGGTATGTACCTATGTACGTATGTATGTATGTGCGTATAAAGTGTGACATTTAATGTAGCATAATGTAATGTACTGTAATGTAACGTAACGTAATGTAATGTAATGTATGGTACTTGTATGGTACTTGTATGGTATGGTATGATGTGGTATGATGTGGTGTGGTGTGGTGTGGTGTGGTGTGGTATGATGTGGTGTGGTGTGGTGTGGTACGGTACGATACGGTACGGTATGGTATGGTACGGTACGGCACGGCACGGCACGGCACGGCATGGATGTATGTATGTATGTATGTATGCATGCATGCATGCATGCATGCATGCATGTATGTATGTATGTATGTATTATGTATTATGTATGTATGTATGTATGTATGTATGTATGTATGTATGTATGTATGTATGTATGTATGTATATGTATATGGGTTCATTATATTTACATATATGTCATATATACATTACAAAAACTATATTTCCATTGTACATATGCATGTTCGTATCATTAGATACTTCCACACACACACACATATACAATCATATACATATATGTATATATATATATATACATACAAACATTCCTATTATGAAGATACAAGAAAAATTGCATATCAGCCTATCCACCTGATTGTAGCAATCCTTGCTCTATTTTTTTCCAGTCCAGTCAGTCAAGGCTCCAGACACTCTCAAGGGCATCTTGCATTCCAACAGGGCCTGGGGCCAAGGCTGTTCGCAACATCCCAAAATGAAATTTGATGGGGAGCATGATATGATAAACCACTGGCTTTTGGGGTACCTGATTTTTGGGCAAACCCACTTAGTGTTTTTTTTTTTCGTTTTTCCACCGAACACACCGTTTGCAGGAGCTGTCAGGGGTGGCTCTTGACACTGGCATTTGCAACCTGAAAGACTAGAGACAAGAGAGGTGTCCAAATTTCCCATTTCAGGTTTCAAACATCAACAGATCATGCTTCTGATGGAGGAAAACTGTGATGAACTTTAAAATCTGGCAAACCCAAGCATAAACCATCCCCCAGTTGATAAACCGTTGAATGGCTGGGATTTGAACCATCCCCAACTGGTAGTTCTTTATGGCATCGGATTTAGCTCTCAAATTCATCAATTTCTGTTTCGAAGCTTGAGAAATCTCGTTGTCAAACTCAGCCAAGGCCTATGCACGGCTGCAACTTGAGCAGTGGTCATCAGCCGAGGGCGACTGCAGTGAGGTGCGCTGCAGTTCTGGTTGGAAAAATATCATTGAAGGTCTCAATAGTTGTGTAAATCCTTAAACAAATCTAAATCATGATTGTAGTCCACCGCTCTCATTCCATGATCCATTTATCATTATCCACGTACATATTATTCATGATATGTTTGCTATGGGGTCAACCTGCAGGCACTAAAGCTGAACAGCAAAAATCCAAAGGTCCGGTGCTCAAACTTTGATGGGCCGTGAACAGGTGTTGCCATGTTGATCACGGTTGCTCCAATCTATCATAGGAAAATGATGGCCACTGGGGGGAAATGGATGATTTTACTCGAATATTCAGGGAGCAGCCCCGTTGATGGTGTGATGTTTTCTAATTGCGAGTTATCTCTTGGTCTTCGGTCTCTACGATTGAGGACTACTGTGGTTGACATTGGTCACATGACACAAGCTTTGGCGTGTTCTGAGTTGTAGTCCTCAGCCTTTTCTCCAACCACTGCTTCCTAGCATTGAAACGTGATGACGAAGCATCAAAATAGGGTCGCCCAGCACTGTGAACCATTACCTGGTGTTGTGAACTGCAGTGGCCTCAGGCACTCTTTCGACGAGCCCTGGCACGCAAAGGGTCCCTGACTTGGTTACCCATCCTGGTAGCTTCCAGCAGGAAACCTCCTGTGGTTTAATCATGTTCAATCACACAGTTGTTTGATGGCTGTCTGATGGTTGTTTTTTTCCCCAACTGCGATAGCAAAAGGGTCTCAGCCCAGGTTCCGGGAGGTTCCCGCGGTTGCGGCGTGGGTTCCGGAAAGGTTCTGGTGCCAGGCCAGTACCGGGGTGGTTCCAGATGGTTCCAAGGTTCTGGAGATTTTGGTGCAAGTTCCGGGCTGGTTCGGGCTGGTTCCGGGAGGTTGCGGGAGGTTGCGGGTGGTTGCGGGTGGTTGCGGGTGGTTGCGGAAGGCTGCGCAAGTTTCAGGAAGGGTTCCGTCTGTTTCTGATGGTTCCAGTCTGATGGTTCCGGTACGGTGGTTCCAGAGTGGCAGGTGTGATGGTCTTCTGAATTCAGAATGTTTGAAAGTCATTGTTCCCAACAGCAGTGACTGTTGGGTTTCAATCTCTGGGTCTGTGAGTGGTGTGTCGTCTTTTTCCGAGCCCAAAAACCAGAACCGCTGTTGTGTTACAAAGTTGGGTCAATTACTTTGTAAATTACAAATTATTATGAAGGTGCGCCGGTCGCCAGGTTGAAACTTGATACGAGCTCACTAGTTGCTGTTTTACTTTCCCTACCTTTGCCGTTGTGGATCGCCATGGACCAGCATAGTTTTGACTTGTTCATCCCCCGAAAAGCCGCAAAAGCCGAGGCTGAAACAGTTTCAGGGTGCCCTGGAAGATGTGAAGCATCTACTGCCTTTGCTGGACTGGGCGGCCGCATCCTGGCTTTTTGTGAAGCCACCTGCCAGTTGGAATCTATTTTCGTAAAACAAACCTGTTTGTGCATGACAATGTAGTAAGCACTTTGGGATGGAGGTTGAAATGAGATTCATCCCTGTTCCGGCCATTTTGGCTTCAAGCCTGAAAATGGTGGTGACAGGGAGGCAGTGGATTGCTGTCTGACAGGTGAGGGTAAGATGTCCACGAGCGCCTTGCCTTCTCGACAGGACTTGTCAGCAGTCACCTCCATTTCTGACTTGCTGGAACTACTTCACGTTCCTGATCCCCTTTGGGCGAGCTTCGTGAGTCAGGTGGGTGATCCGGGCCCACACGTGCGCCTGCTGGCGGCCCTACCTCGTGCTGCACTTGTACAAGGAGCTGTTCAAGGAAGTTCCCTTGACGGGGGTGGCTTTTCGGCAACCCAAGCCGCTCAGGTTGGGCTGGTATGGCGGACATCCAGGAAGCTGGTACACATTTGGGCAGGGCTACCAGAGGAGGAGTTTAAGGACGTGGATCCTTGGGAGCCTAGCGGGGGACAAGCTGAAGTGGCAGAAAGGACAAGGACAACGGGTGGGGAAGGAGAGACACAGACTTCCACACCCAATCAGTTGAAAGAACGTGTGCTCAAAATGTCGGCCTTGGTGGACCAGATGGACGAGTCGGAACTACCGCCAGCTAGTCGTGATCAAGTGGATGGTTGGTTAGCTACATACGTTTCCATCATGGGGAGCATGCCGACGGAGGAGGAGGAACCATCCGAGGCACAGTTAGCTGCCTTGCACCGTAAGGTGTTTGTCCTCAAAGGACCCCCATATGCTGATTTCGCTATATTCACTCCCTTTGGGAGGAAGGGATGGAAGTTACATCCTGCGGGAATTACCAGGTCCTCAAAACTGGCAACAATGGTTGAGCAGTTGGAGAGTGTACAAGAACGCATGTCTGATGCTGGGAGTCACAAGCCTGGCAGCGTTGCAAGTATACGAAAAACACATCGAACGTTTGACGATGATGTGGCCTCGTTGCTGGGGGCTCATATACCAAGCCGAAGATAAAGCACGCGCTGAACACATCAGCAAGATTCGGCGGAAGCTGGTGGTGGACTTTAAGAAGGGCCTGACCATGCCGGAAGATTGGGACGAGGCCAACCCATGGACGTCGTGCTTTCGACTTCTAGTTGCAGATGCAGAATATTGGAATGAGCAGGTCAGACACCCTGCAGCCTCATGGACAGCATCCGGAAGTCGAGGAGTTCCACTGGCGCCTGCAGACCAGATAGCTGCAGCACACATGCCAGGAGGCAACGAAGTGGCGGACTTTGAGAAGGAAGAGAAGGGAGATCCAAGGAAGAGACAATCGAATAGAGATCGTAGACTTGCCAGAGCCAAGCGTCTGAGGGCGGAGAAAGAAGAGTTGGACGCCTTCCGCAAGAAGTCAACGGGGGGAGACGGACGAGGCTCAGACAAGGGCAAGGGCAAGGGGAAGTCGAAAGACCAAGCAGGGACCCCGATATGCTTCTCATGGGCAAATGGGTCGGGGGTCTGCGGGTCAGTTGAACCAGGAGGGGCCTGCTTACAGAAAATTAAGCGGGCTCATAAGTGTCAGTTGTGTTTGTCACCAGGGCATCGCAATGCAGATTGCCCGAAAGGAGGCTAGTGGGAAACAGGAAGTTAAACTTTCTCCACCTGCCGACAGATCGATGTTTGAATGTGAAGAAAAGTAAATATGGCGGAGTTAAGGAACTGAGGGTTTCACCGTCATATCTGGCATGTAAAGTTGATGGAGTGCATGTCAAATGTTTTCACTTGTCAGTTCATGCATGTTAGGCTCAAGGATCATGATTTCAAGTTCCAGTGAATCTGACCCCGAGCTTGGTGATGCCGAAGTTGCAACATCGGTGGAGGGGGATCGGACGACGACCAGCCCGAGCACCTGACAAGCTCCAGCTGGAGATCGGCACCAACGGAGGACAAGCGGAAGAAGGTCCCGGATGAAACAGGGGAACCATGGGTACCAGTGAGGGTGACTCAGGCGTTAGAGGCCTCAGGTAGTTTTTCAGAGTTCAAAGAAAAACGGAAATTCGTGTATGTGCATTTGTTTTCAGGTGCCAAGGATGTTTTAGCAGAGGCCATTCTACGTCTGGCGAAGTTGGATGGCATGAACGTGGAGGTGAGATCCTTCGACAGGGATTCGGAGATGTACGCGGTGGACTTGTCGAAGGACCAGCCCTTCAATGACATCTTGGACGCTGCCCGAGGGGGGCTGATCGATGGAACGCACTCAGGCTTTCCATGCGGAAGCTTTTCAAGAGCCAGATATAATGAAGGACATGGACCCCCACCAGTGAGGAGCCTTCAGTTCATATATGGTCTTCCAACCAATACAGAACGAATGCAAAAGGAAGCAGATACTGGGTCGTTGTTGGCCATTCGGACGCCCAGGTCACGGCAGAGGTGATCCAGTCTCAAAGACTTAGGAAGGTACCGGAATGCGGAACCTTGGAAAATCCTCCTGGAAGTGAAGGACAAGGTGAAGGACCAGCTTGGAAGCTTCCGGAGATCATGGCGTTTCTGGACAACTTCGCTTGTCAAGTCGCAGTCTTCAACACCTGCGCTTTTCAGTCGAAGGAGAGGACGAAGTGGTTCAAGCCAGGCCAACTTGGGGGACGTCTGGAAGGTTTGACCTCCTTGAGTCGCAAGTGCACCTGTCCAAAGTACTTCAAGCATGAGAGTTTGGTCGGCAAGGAGCTCACCTCTCGAGCCGCACAGTACCCATCGCAGTTGGCGCTGGAAATCGCCAGGTTGGTGATAAAAGCGTTCAGGGCAACCCTCAACCTGGAATGGTGGAGACATCAGGAAGCCAAGACACGGGGGAAACTTCAAGAGGCCAAAAGTCAGTGGGTGGCATCCAAGGAGAAGAGCAAGACGGGGCGGCTGGTCATGGAGGACAAGATGAAGGAGCTCCGTGGATGCAAAAGAGCGTGGGATGCCGGAGATGTAGAAAGGGATCAAGTCCCTACGCCGGCGAAGAAATCCAAGAAGGAGATCAGGGACGAAGAGAATAGCAGCGCCTTGGGAGGAATGAGAAACCCGGGCATGGCGTTGAGAAGGATGGCCATACTGAAAGAGGCTGGGAGTGACATCGCTAGAGTGTGGAACAACATGGTGACGGACATGCCGGAGGCGCTGGAAGCGGCGAGGGCCTATGGTTCAGATCGGTGTCAGTTGGATGGCCGAGTTTTGAAAGAGTTTGAGGACAGACTCAGGGCGATGATGAAGGTGCCCAAAGAGCCAGAGGTCAAGTTGAAAGGGAGACTACAGTTCGAGTCACCATTGAAAGCTGAATGGTGGGAAGCATGGCAACGCTTCTCGAAAGACCCAGAGACGGACCTGGTGCAGTGGATCCGGAGAGGAGCTCCACTGGGAATGGGTGCAGAGATACCCAAGTCCAATGGAATCTACCCAGCGGTGCCCGAGACCGAGGTGACGACGGAAATGGCATCTTTGGAATCACAGGTGAGTACCGTGAATTACCAATCAGTCAAGGACAACCAGGAAGCGGCATCTGCGGAGCTGCAAAGACTTATCGACAAAGGTTTTGCAAAGCTTTTGCCAGTGGAAGAAGCCAAGAAGCTGTTTGGAGATGGGACCGTGAGCCGACTTGCCCTCATCTCAAAAATGAAAGACAGCGGCGTCATGAAGCACCGATTGGTGATCGACCTTTTGAGGTCAGGGGGAAACGGGCTGGCCCGAGTCCCGGAATGAATAATACTCCCACGCATTGTGGACGTGGTGAAGAACATCCAGGCACTCTGGAAATCTTTTGAACGGCAAGCTGAAGATGAAGACTTCCGCTTGGAATTGATAGGGGCGGACCTCCGAGACGCCTACTGCCACCTGGGTGTTCACCCAAGTGAACACCGTCATTGTTTGGCTCCATCAATGAACCCAAATGAGTGGGTGCTCTTTGTCTCAATGCTCTTCAGCTTTCGAGGAGCTCCCCTTATTATGGAGAGGCTGGCTGGAATGATGTCCAGACAGTGGGAAGCCGTATTTGACGGCCAAGCCACTATGCAATGTTACATGGACGATCCAGTGATAATAGTGGCGGGCAACCAGAAGCAGCGAGACTCAGTGGTGAGTCGCATCTTGTACCTGGCGGAGATCTTCGGAGTACAGCTCGCATATGAGAAGGGCGAGCGTGGCAGCAAGATTTGCTGGATCGGCGTGTCGTTGGAGATATGCCAAGAGAGCAAAACCATCCTGGTGAGAGTGCCGCAGAAGCTCGTCGATGAGATCTTGCAAAAGATGGGCGCTTGGTCAGGATATGTGAGTTTGCGTGAGTTCAAAAGTGTCACAGGAAAACTGAGTTGGATCGCATGCAGGCACCTTGGTGCGCACCCGGTGGGCTGTGGCGTCCTTCTACGGGGCGCTGGCGAACTGCGAGCACGAGGAGCAGCTCAACATCGAGGAGGAGAGGGCAGCCAAGCGGGCCAAGGACAAGCGTCCCAAGCATGGGATGATGCCCGTGCGCAGAGTGGAGCTGCCCAAGCGATGGCTGGAGAGCTACCTCAAGCAGGAGGAGACCTGGCGGTGCAGACGCATTCTTCCAATGGAAATCAAGGCCCCGGTTTGGGCGATCACGACTGACGCATCCCCCTTTGGAGTGGGGGCAATTCTTTCAGCGGTGGACAAGGACATGGAGGAACTGACCCCCACCGTTGCCATCAGAGGCAAGGTCACAAAGAATGTGGTGCTGGGAGTGCCCCCTTTCGAGAGGCGGCGGGCCAGGCATTGTTGGAGGCCTGGACGGTGCTCCTGAGCATCCGCTACTGGAGGGGCACCCTAAAGGGAGGGCGCCTCCTTTTGAAAAGCGATTCAACGGTGGCTTTGGCCCTGGCTCGAAAGCTGTCCTCTTCAACGCCCACATTGAACTTCGTGGGGGGAGAGTTAGCCATTCTGATGGACGCCTTGCAGATGCAGGACATCGTGACGCATCATCTGCCAGGAAAATACAATCTGCAGGCAGATTATTTGTCCAGGCCGGATTTGCCAGGACACCCACCGGGACGATTGAGGGATGTCAGCATCAGGCAGGATGCTGGAGACTACGCTGCCCCCACCAGGCGTTGAGCCGCAGCTGTGGGGAAAGAATCCACTGCTGAGCTCCGTGTTCGACAGCCTGTGATGGATCGAACAGAGGTGCTGAAAAGCATCGCGGTCCATCTTGCGCCATGGGTCAGGGGAGAGAATGCGCAGTTGTCACACATCCCTTAGTGCCATGACATATGTTGCTGTCATGCTGCAGAATTTTTCAAAGGAGGCTCAAGATGGAGGTCGCGATCGTTGACCCAGCTGCTGCCGACCACTTGTCGTGGTTCCAGTGCAGCCTGATCGCACTGGTGGTGCCGGGAGCGCTCAGCTTGACATGTGGCTTCTTCTGGACCGCAAGAAGCATGGCGCGGTGGTTCACCAGGGGAGGAGTCAAGGACAGGGCGCCATCACCCAGGCGTTACTTTCGCAATCAAATGTCTCAAACAGACATTCCTTGGAGCAACTTGTCGGGAAGACGAGAAGAGGTGGCCAAGATGAAGGAGCAGATGCAGGCCACTCCAAAAGGCCGAGCAAGTACCCCAAGTGCCAGATCGTCACCGGGAACCAGGGAGGTCATAGTCCAAGACATGGCAATGAGAGCACAGCCAGTAATGATGGAATTGAGGAGAAGGAGAGAGTCATGGAGCGGAGAGGCACCCTGAGAGAAAGAGAAAAGAGAAAAGGTGACATCACGATGTTGATAGGGCGCCCAGGGATAGCCACGGGAATAATAAGCGGAGGACAAGATGAACGAGGTCATAACCCCAAAACGGAACAAGGCTCCATGAACAAGGCCATCAAAGTGGCAAGAGCTTCAAATTTCAAGAGTGTGCTTAAGAAATTCAAAGGTAGATTTTTCGCCAAGACATCACAAGCGGCAAGAAAATCCAAGAGGGAAGAAGTGATGAAGTTGGCCAAAGCAGTGTCGCAGGGACAGCCGATCCTCCCTCTATCGAGAGACACGGTGGAGGGCGTGGCAGCTGCGCTCAAAGAGGCAGGAATGCGATCAGGTAGCCAGTACCTTGCCGAGTTGAGGTTGATCCACATTGAGGCAGGGTACGAGGTGCAAGCGTGGTTGAAGAGAGCCTTCGATTTGTGCCGCAGCGGGCTAGATAGAGAGAGAGGGCCTGTAAAGCGGGCGAGGGAAGTGAGAGTGGATTCGGAGGCGGTGGACAAGCTGAAGAAGACGTGCCAAAAGAGAGCGTGCCCTCAACATGGAGGCTTGATGTTTCTGTGGGCGTGCATCTGGATGTTGCGAGAGATAGAGGCCAGGAACATGAAACTCAAGGATGTGAGGTGGAATGAGAAGGATGGATGGGTTTCCACAACCTTGCCCACGTCAAAGAACGACCAGCAAAGTGAAGGAGTCCGCAGGACGTTAAGTTGTTGTGGACAAACCCCATGCAAGGACGTGTGTCCTGTCAAATTGGCTATAGCAGTGGTCAGCCTGGCGAAGAAGAAGACAAACACATGGGGTATGCCTTTGTTCACGGACGCAAAAGGGCTGTTCGTATCCAAGCAGGGAGTGATAGCCTGCTGGAAGGCCATCTATGGACAAGAAACGTCTGGACACAGTCCACGAAGGAGCGGAGCCATGTACTATAATATGTACGTCAAGGCCTACCGATTCAGGAACTGGCCTTTCTAGGCCGGTGGAAGAGCAGCGTGGTATTAGTCTACGCAGAGGAAGCTCTTCAGGAAAAGCCCACGACATTGCCGGGAGCCCTCGAAGAGAAACCAGTGGAGGACAAGAACAAGATGCAGAAGGCAAACGGCAAGACTGACGTGGGGCCCAGGCAAGGCCAGAAGACCACACTATCCCTGCAACAAGCCTTTGGGAAGCCAAAAGTGGTCACGAAGGGCCGAGGATGGAAAGGAAGACCTCGACATTTGGTGACCAAAGCCACATGGAATTTGCCAGTCAAAGAATGGAGCACAGCATGTGGTTGGAGCTTCGCAGCAAATTCATCGGAGTTCTACTTTCTGACGGGCGCACAGGTGGACAAGATGAAGTGCGCTAAATGTTGCTCTTATTTGGAAGGCGCGACAAGTCAGAGAGGCGCTGAAAGCGCCACATGATCCATTTGAAATGACTGACGAATGAGTCAATGAAAATGACAGGTCTGAATGCAGACAGGACCTGAGCACAACCAACGAGACAAGACTGTGAATGTCTTGGTTGGGAGGGTGGGGTTCTGTGCGACATGAAGTTGTCATGAATTTTGAGCCAATCCCGTTTGAGAAGGGAAACGCATGGACAGTGAGATACTTGGAACTTGAATCAAGATGAAATCCATAGTCCGAGATTCAAGCAGGATCAAGCAGGTAAGTATGCATATCCTGCATCACCACGCTCTGATGTTTTGGCGACGCCATGGGGCAGCAGGATTCGCAAAACAATGCGCAAGCATTGAAGCTTAAAGAAGAGCTGGAGCATGGGACCCCAACTGTGATGGTGGATCAGTTTTGGAATCATAGAATATAGAATTTGGGATGATTGATTCCAACTATGAGCAAAGGTCCTGCTTCTTTCAGGGTCTTTATTTTGAATCCGCACCAAGATGTTTGCGTACATGTCCATGTCACACATCCACACGAGTACACCCTCTGACGGTTTCCGAGGTCAAAACTTGGCACTGCACCCCTTGCGAACGGCAGTGACAATGAGAAGGTAGCAGCACCACTTTGGTATTGTGACCACATTGAGTTGTTTCAAACTTGGTGACTTCATGTGACTTCCAGAATCATCCTTAACCTTGGTACTGTCTGGGTATCTCTCAAAATTATTGGTAAGGGGAATCATGCCTAACATGGCTTATGTGAAATTAAGACCAATTAAGGAATTGTTCCTGCACAAATTGCCCAGATCCTATTGTCTCAACTTGCAGCTGTGGATTTGTGTAGCATGCCAACTTAAAACAGCATGCCAACTTGGAGTTTTTCCTGCTGTTTTCACAAGTGCAGAGGTCCAAGGTTGAACCAAGGTTGAATCCTCCATGGAATTCAAGGTTTCATGGCCTCGCCCCGCAGCGTTTCGATACGTCTCAACCGGGTGACGGGAGCCCTTCAAAGAGGGGGCCATTTGGCACGAAGCCGCGAAGCGCTTGTTTGCCCAACTTCTACGGGAGTGCAGTTTTTTTCCATTTTTACCCAGGATAAAGGCCTCTTTGGCCATGAGCCCGGGCCCTAGGGGATGGATGTGTCCGATGCTGCCATGGAAACACCGGGAAGCCACTTTCAACAGGAAAATCATTTGTGAGAGACAGATTTCCCGACCAGTTTGGATACTTTGTCAGAGTATTCGGTCACGATTGTTCCATGATTCTTATTGTAGGCGATAATGATAAACATCTATTGGCAAGTAGGAAGTGCACCAACCTTGGGAGCAAACCCAAGCTCGATTGAGCAATTCAAGTAGTGGTGACATCCAGCAATCCGTAAGAGCTCAAATATATTGAAATCAGTTGAAAGGTAGTTTCAAGTATTGTTTTGTGCGTTCATCCATCCCTCTCACTTGATGATGATGATGATGATGATGACGATGACGATGACGATGACGATGACGATGATGATGATGATGATGATGATGATGATGATGATGATGATGATGATGAAGCTCACCTTTTTGCGGAAGGTGGCACAACCAGGCAGCCAAAGATTTTTCAATTTCCAGGTCTTCAGGAGTTCAAGGTCGTCAACGAAGCGCTTCTGGAGTCAGTGGTGGAGTTGATCAACTGCTCTGAGGTGCGTTTTCTAAGTCACTGACCCAGTTGGCACGGGGCACCCCCTTTTATTCACGGCGAATTGGGATTCGATGAAAATTGAAGTAATAATATGTAGTACTGTAATGATTTTATTGATCAATTAATTCTTGTGGCAATCCATGTCCATAATCCAGATATGATCAGGATCTTGTCCAGCCATCGCAGGCCACGGCCAAAAACATCAAGGACTGCCTTGCCCAGTGCAGTTTGTCTCAGCCAACCTCGAAGCCAGCAGTCTCAAAGCATCCATAGCCATCAATTTTTTGTCAAGTGGAGGATGGGCTGCTGAAGTTCAACAGTTTGTTGATCACTTCCGCTCCCAGTCCACAGGCCCGCCTGGTGTGAGCAGTTGGGGCGTGGCATCACCAATTGTGAGCCGAAATCAAGAGATAAATGGATAGATCTGTTGTTGGAATTAGATATTAATATAGATGCATGAAAAAGATGAATATAATTGAATATATATATATAATTATATATATATATATACACATAATAGATGGATACGCAAATAGGTAGATAGATATGATAGATATAATTATAGATATGATTCTCGATAGATTGAATGTGTGTATTAATCAATATATACCTTTGACATATCTGACACGCTGGCACAGTTGCTGGAGACCCTCGCAGAGACGGACTTTCCCCGGAGCATGGTGCAGCAAATTCAATGGTGTGGGACCTGGCAGGTTTTCTTCAACAACTGGTGCCACCAAAGTATGATGAAAATCTGGCGGGTTTACCATGGGAGAAATCCTTAGCATGGTGAGTATTTTGTCTGACAGTAGTTTTGGTTCCTGATAGGATCGAATCGAAACAATCATTTCGGATCTCCTACTCTGCATATAAGCACGGGGGTTATGGACGTATCACAGCCCTTTTCATGCTGAAGAGACTATCACCAGCGCGCGACAAGTCACACTTGTGAAAAATATTTTCATACAAATATCAACACATTCGGGGGCTACCCCCCCCCGTTCAACAAACATGGCAAAGGGACATTCCCAGCTTGTAAGTGATGTGCCCCAGTTCCAATTTGATTGGCCTTTGCCGTTGGCTCGCTTGTAGTTACAGATGATTCTTCTCTTTTCAAGAGTAAAAAACCAGATAAAACCATGGTATTCCTATATATGTGTGTAGATACACACAGACACGCAAACATAACACGCGCTAATCTGGAAGATCCCCAGCTTTCCTTTGGCACCGGACCAGGCACCAAGACAATCCTCCGGTGGTGGGTTTAGCATTACAAATCCTGGCTCGATGTGCAGGCTAGGGGACGATGGAATGGGATGTGAGTGGTGGCAGCCCTACAAAAGACATAGTTTTTATATGTTTCTATGATGTTTTTATGATGTTTTTATGATGTTTTAATGGGGATGAGGTGCCCCAAATGAATGGAACGGCGCATCATGGCAATTGGCGGTTCGTGCTTTTGCAACAGGAATCTTCTAGTGATCAAAGAAAAGTGCATGTGGGACCAAGATAACCAAGACTGGACAAGAGGGAATTTCATTTCAACATGCAGCACAGCGAGGATTAGACGTGCCATGTCCCAACTGTTGGCCCCCCGAAATCGATAGCTTCAGGCGCTGCAGAGAAAGCATCTTCGTTCTACTTGCGTACGGATACTCAAAAGGGAGACCACTGGTGTAGGTCCAGACGCTTGATACTGGTGTCATTTCCGGTGATTTTGGAAGACTTTGGACAGGCGAATTGGGGAGGTGGTCACACATACATGTACATACATGTATTGTAGTATATGCATGCATACACGTACACACACACACGCTGTATACATATGCGCATACAAATATTCACACAGTTACACAATGTTACACATTCAATCATTCACACATACATTACGTATAAACATACACATGTTCCTCACATGTTCCTCACATACATTTATTTAATTCTGTTTGTACATACCATGGCAATCGCAGCAACATCGAGGCGCCGGTGCGTTGGAGGCTGTCGGTTCCGCTCAGGTTTTCCGTGGAGGATGCATGGATCCACTGGTGGTGGGATCCCTGAAGTCGATAGGATTTTCCATGAAAAAAAGCCATCCAGCTATTGGGGTAGCCATATATATATATATATATTGGAAACCACCATATGATGTAATATGCAACACATGATGGTAGTATATGTATATGTCATATCATTACCAACTGGTAGTACGATGTAACATGTAGTAAACGTAAGCCCCAATATGTAGTAGTGGCTTTCGGGGTATGGCTTACCACATTTGGGAGTCATAAACTTCAATTGGGCCAATTCAATCGGGCACCAAAAAATGTTGTTTTTCTTCACTCCAGGTGAATGTATTTTTTTTTGGCTTCTGTTGGGTTTACCACTTTGGATAGTTTTAACATGTTTTAACGAGATGCTTCATTTAGATTGGTTTTTTGGACGAATTTTGTTGATTCTTCGGCACCTCATTTTTGAGCCAGACCCAAAAGAATTACATATGCAACCAGGATAGAGAAACCAGTTCCCAACCATGCATCCTGGCTCAAGACGTCTCATGATTGATTTTTCTCATAGATTTACCCGTAGGGAAGCTTGGCTTTCTCCCTTCACATATGGAAGCTGGTCAGCCGCCCGACTTTTTCGGCAGCGAGCAATACCGATACCTGGATGCCTTGAAAATTACACATGAACCGACTGGAATCCAAATGTGGGCTTGTGCCATTGACGTTCGAGAGGACACAGGTGGGCCTTACTCCTGGTCTTCTCGTCATCTACCACTACACGGACAAAGAGGCGTTTCTCAAAATTACCAGCCTCGAAGATCCCAAGCTGCTAGCGAAGATGGATGAATGCAGAGACAGTTACTTTGGTTTTGGTGTCTACGCTACAGAAAAGGCACCTCATCAGTGGAAGTCCAAAGATGCGGTCCGTCTCAACTTCTATTACCCAACAGCTGAAAACTTTCGCAGTTGGAGAGGCCAGGAGCTGCCGCGCCTGCCAACTCTGATGACCTGCTGAGAGGGCCTGTTAGGGACTATGTCAACCAGATGCCACCATTTCGATCCGACATGGATGCAGAGAGTGGATCAACGCTATCTTCATCCATATCTGATCGAAATGGTGGCATCAACCAGAATTACCCGGGCAAGACAGCTGCATCCCCATAATTGTGGACCAGCAGGTGTCCAAGAATGCGATGGAAGAAGTCACCGACCCCAACCGCAAAAAAAGACTTGAGGGATACAACTCCCTTGGTGAGAGGCAGCCGCCTTGGCGTTTGGGTTGTTTCCATCTACAATCAGACCCAAGACATTAGAATCGAGGTGAAAGACGTCAAGCAGTCATCTTCTGGAGTTGAGAGCTTGGAGAAGCGGCTGCAGAGGGATAAAAGCGTCCAGACCTTGGTCAAATTTGGGCCTGAGCTGTATGACTACCGACACATCTGAAAGGAGCTGTTGCTCAGAGTCATCGAACATAATCCCAGAGATTCCTACGCATTCGTCAACCTGGGCAATCAGCTGTCGGCCCACGACCTGATCGATGTGCAGCTTTAAGATGGGGGCAACATGTTTGGCAAAAAAGATCTGTATTTGGAAGCCATCAGGCTGCACAATGGCTTGGCAGCGTGCTTCCATCTGGCTGAGCTGTCAGCTGGCGCGAGGGTGCAGCTGCGAGATGGACCGCGGGAGTTTACCAAAGAGGAACTCCTCTGGGGCCGTTGAAAGCAGATGTAAAATTATGTTAAAAAAGATCCCAATTTCAGTTGGATATTTCCAGTTGCTCAAGGTAGGGTCTGTGGTGCCACAAGAGCGGGTCTGTCAACATTTGCGCGATGGTGACCAAACGAAGGGATTTTGAGCTCCAAATTTTGAAATTTGTTGTGTATATGTATATATATATATATATACAAACATACTGTATATACATATAGATCGTGCTATATATATAATTATATATAGATATGTACATATATATATATATGTACACATATATATATATATATGCACATGTAAGTATATGTACATATATATCACTATAAGCAAGTGATTATTGATATATCCACATACAAGTACCATATTATGACATGATAGAGTAGGTGTTCATACATCTTGCGGCCATTGGGCTGGTTATTTGATGCGCGCTGAGGCACTACTGGTGATGGACCGCCAGAGCCCTGGGTCCCCTGACGTCCCCTATGCCCGTCCCCCCAACCATGCTACTGAATTGGTGGGTCTTGACCAATATGTCAATATTTCAACAGGTTGGAGATTCAACTGAAATCCCAATGAACACCAATGAACTGGTTGGTTGCAAAGGTTTTTCAACTATCCAACTGAGTCCGGAAGGGTTGATCCAACTGATGAGTGTTGGACCGCCAACACCAATCACCTCCTAATCCTTAACCAGACTGGTCGCTTCAGGCCACCCGAAGCATGGAGGGCTCCAAAATGCTGCGCTTTTTTTGCTGCGGTCCTTGGTTAAGGCAAGTTGCGTTCAGTAGTGACTTGTGATCAGGAGCTGATTCCTTCCACCCAGTCATTGCTCCATTCTTTTTTTACCCAAATCTGTGGGAGATTGGTCAACCTGGGCACCTGGGGCAGTCTATATATTTGAAATGAAAGCTGGATTTGGAGTGCTTGAGCTCAGTGGATGTGCGAAACCGATGGGATGTTGACAAGAAACGGAATGTGCAGCAGGATGATCCACCACCTTTGATGGTCCGTGGTTTCAGACAGTTCTTATTTTCAGCGATTTTCCACCAAAGTTGGCCAAGGACTATCCCAATTGGTTTATCCTCTGGTAGCATAGCTGAGTATTGACGATTGTCCATCTACTTCGATGATTTACCTTTTAAACATGGTGATGGTGATGGTTTCCATAGCAAACTCTTCAACTACCAGAGGGTAAAGCCTGTCATACAACCCATTTTTCGTATTTTATTCTTGGGTATTGTCCATTTATCAAGTGCTAATGTCCATCAACAGGAATAATCATACTCGATATTCCACTGATCATTAATCATGAACAGTCGGATATTAACCTGATGATCATTCTATGATTAATCAACCAATAAAAATGGGACGTGCGGCTCAACCACCAATCGCCTCGTTGAACCAGGATTCCGCGGCGGCGCGGCAAGCGGTGTCCAATGGTGCCGTTGACCGTGCCGCGACGCGGGCGGAGGGCGGATCGGGGGGTGGGGCTTCTGAAAATGGCGGATCCCGACGTCACCATGGGTTTCAATACAAAAATGGTCTGACTGAGATGATTTGGGGGTATCCCCATGAGGAAACCTCCATGTCTGAGTAGAGAAAATCTGTGGTGAAAAGTAGGATTAGATTGATCCAGTCCTTAGGGGATGGGAACAATCACTCCATTTTCATCTAGGAGGGATGACCACACCACATGCCATCTTTTGACTATGGCACGCCTGGATGTGTCTGAAAATGGGGTATGGCACCAAATGACCTTTTTGAAAGGGAACTGATGATGATATGTGATGATTATTGGGGCGTATCCCTTTTTCAGACAAACCAACATGACCGATCCACAGTTGTTATGATAGGATGGCGGGGATAGCATCAACCATTTTATGGTGATACAATATGATTTAGTGGAACATACAATGGGCTACAGAAGCAACACTGTGATATTATCTGTTTGTATGATGTTTGAAATAATGGTTTGTCCAAAACTGGGGGACACTGGGGCATACCCACAAAGTTGGATGCTTTGCCACTAAAAATGACCGACTGCGATTGGCAGGCCCTTAAATTGACTGTGTCAGTGCATACAGTCAAAGTGGACAGTATATAAGTCTTCTTGTTCCTTGTCCTTGTCCTTGTCGTTGTCGTTGTCGTTGTCGTTGTCGTCGTTGTGGTTGTGGTTGTGGTTGTGGTTGTGGTTGTCCTTGTCCTTGTCGTTGTTGTTGTCCTTGTCCTTGTCCTTGTCCTTGTCGTTGTCGTTGCCGTTGTCGTTGTCGTTGTCGTCTAAAACTCACGCCCTAGTGCCCGTTTAGGTGAGGATGTCCTCAAAGAATCGGGAGATTCCCCAGGTCTCGAGGTAGAATGGTTGTTTTTTTGTGAGGGGTTGCTATGACCATATGAGGCCGGGGATATCTTATTTGTAAGCACTGACAGGTACCAGTTTACAAGCGGATATTTCCATGGAGCATTGATCTATGATCGAAGGAAGTTTAGAAGCTAAACCTTCCGACAATATGGACAGATGGAAACGCACAGCCATGAAGAAAGTCAGAAGATGAAGAAAGTCAGAAGAGAAGNAAGTTTAGAAGCTAAACCTTCCGACAATATGGACAGATGGAAACGCACAGCCATGAAGAAAGTCAGAAGATGAAGAAAGTCAGAAGAGAAGAGATGCAGGTGCGCGAAAAGGTAGGAAAGT
>BGPT01001643.1:0-54105 GCA_003297045.1 Symbiodinium sp. clade C Y103 | reverse complement strand
ACTTAACAACTTAGTTCGTTAGTTTGTCAGTTAGTTAGTCAGTGAGTCAGTCAGTTAGTCAGTCAGTTAGTCAGTTACTCAGTTAGTCAGTTAGTCAGTCAGTCAGTCAGTCAGTTAGTTAGTTACTTAGTTAGTTAGTTAGTTAGTTAGTTAGTCAGTCAGTTTGTCAGTTAGTTAGGTAGTCAGTTAGTCACTTAGTCAGTTAGTCGGATAGTCAGTTAGTCAGTTAGTCAGTTAGTCAGTGAGTCAGTTAGTCAGCTAGTTAGTTAGTTAGCTAGNAGTCGGATAGTCAGTTAGTCAGTTAGTCAGTTAGTCAGTGAGTCAGTTAGTCAGCTAGTTAGTTAGTTAGCTAGTCAGTTACTCAGTTAGTCAGTTAGTTAGTTAGTTAGTTAGTTAGTTAGTTAGTTAGTTAGTTAGGTAGTTAGTTAGTTAGTTAGTCAGTCAGTCAGTTAGTCATTTAGTCAGTTAGTCAGTTAGTCAGTTAGTCAGTTGGTCAGTTAGTCAGTTAGTCAGTTAGTCAGTTAGTCAGTTAGTCGGTTAGTCAGTTAGTCAGTTAGTCAGTTAGTCGGTTAGTCAGTTAGTCAGTTAGTCGGTTCGTCAGGTAGTCAGTTAGTCAGTTAGTCAGTTAGTTGGTTAGTCAGTCAGTTTGTCAGTTAGTTAGGTAGTCAGTTAGTCAGTTAGTCAGTTAGTCAGTTAGTCAGGTAGTGAGTTAGTCAGTGAGTCAGTGAGTCAGTTAGTCAGTTAGTCAGTTAGACAGTTTGNGTCAGTTAGTCAGTTAGTCAGGTAGTGAGTTAGTCAGTGAGTCAGTGAGTCAGTTAGTCAGTTAGTCAGTTAGACAGTTTGTTCGTTAGTTTGTTAGTTAGTTAGTTAGTCAGTCAGTCAGTCAGTCAGTCAGTTTGTCAGTTAGTCAGTTAGTTAGGCAGGCAGGTAGATAGACAGATAGATAGGCCGACGCTCCAACCACCTTTTGATCCATCAGTGGATCTGCTCTGCCATCCATGACTCACAACAACTCACCTTTCCTATAGGTTTGCAATTTTTGAAACTTCCGCCACCGCCTTGTGCGGTACTACTGGTACTGTCTTCTTTTCCACTGCAATCATCAAAAACCTGAAAGCCAGGAGGGGGACTCTGACAAGGGGTTTGATTGAAGGGATCTAGTTGGAAAGCAGGCGAATTGGGCCGGGGCGATCTCAGGTGTCTTGGCTGCGCTCGCTTTGTGCTTGAAGGGCCGCGAGGTGGGCTGCCTTGTTGTGTGGAAGTGGCGCATGCCTGGAGCCCTGCGGGCTCTGCGCCTGCCAGGTCCAGTACAGCGGTCTGGTTGCCCTGCGCCACATGCTCGAAGCTGGTTATCCCAATCGCTGGCAGGAGCGGGGTGTGTGAACCTCCAACACCCCGTTCAACAGAGTTTGTGGATGGCCAGGGGGTAGTGCTGAAATGAGATTTCTCAAGCTCTCAGAGGCTGGAAGGATTCGCAGACGTTCTGAGACTTTGAAACAAAATGTGCTCGCCACCAGGACAGTCTCAAAACTGTCCGCGCAAACATTCAAGAAGCCACTCTCCAAGCAAAGGCAGGGACATGCAGGGACCACCGGGGCCCATCAGCGAGCCTCAGGTTCGAACATGTGTGAGTCAGGTCCTTCAAAACTTGGGAACCATTTTTCCATTCTGCATCAGAATTGCCCACTCAGCTAATTTTGGCACTTTGCATCTGCAGGTAACTCATCAATCGGATGAAGGCATTCACAAGGTTGCGGATCAGGTACCGCAGCAGGGTGATTGCAGCGGCTTTTCGCTTCCCAAGCAACATCTACGATTTTAGGATGCTGGGGATATGGACTAAGAGTGGGGGACTCTCAGAATTCGAGGCTTAAAACCTGACATGATCAGAACTTGTTCCAGGCATACCAATTGTTGACCCATGCCATCTGATAATTACCTCACATCTGTCAGGCTCCTAAATAGAACTCCAATACAGATGAGGATCATGGAGCCAATTCAAGAGCAGATGGATGTGGTCCGTGTCACCTGGGCTCCCGCTGTCTCTACACGGTCGATTCCAGCAGATGAAACTGAGATCTTCGAAACTGAGTTTATAATGATATATATATAATATAAAGATAAATATATAATATAATATAACAATATATTATATGTATATATGTATATATGTAAATTATATTATATATATAATATATATATATTATATGATATATTATGTATATCATATATAGAAGATATAGTATAATATATATAATATAATAAATATGGTATAATATATATATATATAATATAATATGTATAATATAATAAATATAATATACTATGTAAACTATATATAATATATAATAAAATATATATAATGTAATATATATAATATAATATATACAATATAATATGTATAATATAATATATTTAATGTAATATATATGAGGTAAAATACACAATATGATATACATAATATAATATACACAATATAATATATACAATATACTATATACAATAATATATATATAGAATATATCACATATATTATATAATATAGTATGTAAAATTTATAATATATATATAATATAATGTATGTATATATATATAATATAGTATAATATATAATATAGTATATATATAATATAATTTTATATATGCAATAGAATGTATATATATATATAATAAAATATTTTTGATATAATATAATATATTTTGATATGATATGATATAATATAATATAATGTAATATAATATAATATAAAAAATATAAAATAAAATAATATATATAATATATATAATATAATAATATATAATATATTTTAATATAATATAATATAATACAATATAATATAATATAATATAATATAGTATAATATAATAGATATAAAATAAGCAAATATAATATAATATAATATAATATAATATAATAGAATATAATATAATGTAATGTAATATAATATAATATAAAATAATATAGTATGTAAAATAATATAATATTATATAGTATAATATAATATAATAAAAAATAATATAATATAATATAATATAATATAATATAATATAATATAAAATATTTAATATATAATATATAATATATAATATATAATATATAATATATAATATATAATATATAATATATAATATAAAATATATAATAAATATATAATATATCATATATAATATAATATAATATAATATAATATAATATAATATAATATAATATATTATAATATAATATAATATAATATAATATTATATTATATAATATAATATAATATAATATAATATAATATAATCTACATTTTTGTAGATCTCTGTCTCTCTCTCTCTCTATATATATACACACATATGTACATATGTATATATTTCATTCAATTTGGCCGAGCAATTCATTAAATTTCAACTATGTCTGGAAATGGCACGTCCTCATGACCCACTTCATTGGGTTTCCTAAAATAGGGGTACCCCCAAATCATCCATTTTCGGGTATCCCCCATGGCTATGGACACCCCATCCTGTCTCTGGCGCAAGGTCCTGGCCTTGGTCATGCCACGCTTTAAGGAGGTTTTGTGTGGCTCCCAGCTGGGCCGGTTGATCCTGGTTGGTTGGATGGGCTTCACGTAGACCTTTAACCTGTGGGGGTTTCTTAAAATGGGGGCCCGGCCCAAAACCGTAGGTTCTTTTAGGACTTAGGACACCCCCCCGCCATATTTTGCGGAAAAGTTGAGCACACCAACCATATTTTGGTGGTCGTCGCTTCAGAGTTGAGGTCTTTGATTGGTAAAAACTAAAGACATGAGCAGAATTGTTGGTCCACTGGGTAGTGATCATTTTTTTTCGGGGGCTCAGATCCACACATCCATGTCGGTGTGTCCAAAAATGGGGTATTCCCAAACTCCAGTTGTTTGCCATCAAACTACCCAAACAAAAATCATGGCAGTTTGGGGTATCCCGAAAAATACACCCGCAACGAAAAACCCCCATTTCGAGAACGCCTGCAGATGTTGTTGCTCAGGTGCTGGCATTTCCAATCTGGCTGGTGCAGGTTAGGGTATCTCGTCAGATTCAGCATGGGACTGGGTTTCAGCATTGCTGGTGGGGGTGGGTCAGGTTTGGGGAGAGCCACAGATGGCAGATGACGACTTTTTGGGTACCAACGGACCCACATGGATTGTCATTTTTTGACGCTGTACAATTTTCTTGGGTCCATGATTTTGAAGTACAGCCATTTTAGTGACCAAACAAAGTTGGGTTTTTCTTTGGGGGTGCTGCAGAGCTGGATGATTGAACTCTCCGAGATGCAATCATGACTGAGCAAATATGAAGTAGGAAATGGATCTGAAATTATTGCTCCACGTTTCTTTTTCTCAATTTATGTTGATGTGGTTTGCATCGTCTTAATTGAACTAGCAAGTACATACTTATCTTATATACATTGATATTTACATTCGATTTTTTCCCCCTACTGGTGCATGCAGGATGTCTCAATTGTCAAAGGTAGCAAGGTATCTCTCAAATTGCCCCAAAATCATTCCACCAGGACAAGTTTTCTGAAGGGGGCTTCATGTACAGTAGTTTTTAATATCAGCACCAACACTCAGTCCTTGAAGGCCCGCGAAGCTGGTCATTGATAGGAATTCAAGCCCGTTATCACTACGTGAATAGGAGTTTTGGACCAGTGCTCAGCCGGGGAAAATCCAAAATGGCTCAAGATCAGGTGTCGGCCGAAATCGGATTGGTGAAACCAAAATGATTAGATGAATACGCCTACCCAAAAATCATCAAGAATTGAAGAATGGTACCCCCCTGCAAGAAGTGGATGATTCAAAGCCGGAGCTAAGGCCAAAGTGCACCTACGCGCATGGGCTGGAGGAACTCCGTTCTGTGGGACGAGGCTGGAGATGTTGGATCCTTTGGCATCGGGGGTGCCACAACAACCATGGGGGTAGGTCCTAGCATCATGGGGATCAACATAACCAAGA
Source organism: Symbiodinium sp. clade C Y103 (assembly GCA_003297045.1). Classification (NCBI taxonomy): domain Eukaryota; class Dinophyceae; order Suessiales; family Symbiodiniaceae; genus Cladocopium; species Cladocopium sp. clade C. The sequence continues at coordinate 49,135 of BGPT01001643.1, read as the reverse complement.
GTCCCTCCGATCAGGTAGTAAAGCTCGTATTCTGATTTTCGAGCTGGGTTGACACTACCAAACAGGGCCAGCTGCGTTTCACCTCTAAGTAAGTTCAGAATAACATATATGGTCATTTAATGCGAAGGAATTTCCATAGATGTAGGCATTTTTTTGCCATCCTAAAGTCATTAGACCTTGTGAGGATGAAGCTATGAGTGAAGCTATAAAGATCATGATGGGTTATACATTCCAGGATGTGGTTCTTGAAACATACAGGAGGCTTGTGGAACGTATCAAAAGATTCAAATTACCTGGACATAACTGGAAAACCATGGTTATATCATGGTTTTTTGACACCCTTGTGAGTGTCTGAACCCTCCAGGCAAGGCCTCTGGCAAGGGCTACTTTCGAGGCGAAGAACGAACATGTTGGGCACTGCGAGTGTGTGGAAACACATGCGACCGTGATATGTGCAAAACATATATAACAAGTACTTCTAAGTAGCTATGATACGTACGGCAGTCTCACAAAGAATCCGACTTGAGCATCAAGCAACTTGCGCATCAAGCGACCAATCACCCCCTTCTCCAAACACACCTCGTCAGGTGCCTTTGCCGGTGGTGCCTAAGTTCCCTGCGGAGCCGCATTTTTGTCCTTCGATGTGAGATTTCAATGGCCGCAGTTTGAGGGCTGATCGAAAGATCCATTTTCGAAGGGGCCAGGAGGTCAAGCTGTTGCAGTTGTCCTTTTTGGTGCGTCCAACATTTTCTGCTGTTTGTTTGGATGAAACGGGTGTGTGTCAAAATTGGCTTAACAGTTGCAATTCAGCCGTCATGCATTTTTTGGATCAGCCAATTTGAGACACACCCAAAAAGAAAATCTGAGTTTGCCAAGTTGAAAAGTGACCAGCGTACTTTTCAAGCGGCTCAACCAGCAGCCACTCAGCTTTCCCCCTTGGCCCTTTCGGCGATGCGCTGTTCGGTCTTTTGTCGGCCCAACTGGCAGATGGCCTGACGTCGGATTCAGATGTGACACGCATACACGCCGCGTGGGGAGATCTCTCGACGCTGAGCCGTTGGGTGATGTCCGTGATGTCCATTGATATTGTTGTAATTTGATTTTGTAAATCCGTAGCCACGTGGCAGTGCAATCTCTTCGCGGAAAATCGTCGTGACCGCTCAGCGCCATTAGGGAAACCCCAAGACCCTCGCCATGGAGTTCCTCCGGCTGCGCTTCTTTCCGAGCCTCGCAGGTGGCACCGGCCAAAGCATCACCAAGCAGGTTGGAATCCCAGTCTTAGACAGACCTTCGGCTCGATGACCAGTCACTGGTAGCCTTGAACACAGGATAACACAGGTCACATGCCCATGGTTTGTTGCTTGGTATGCCAGGTGATGGATATGATATGATATGATATGATATGATATGATAAAGTATTGCTTGTGATATCACCCTCCAGCTATGGTTCGATGATTTTTCCCAGCTATAAACCTGCATTTCTGAGCAACATTTCAAGGCATACTGCGCAAAGACTTCTTTACTAAGGCCGGTGGAGCCTGTTGCAACATCGGCAGGGGTCCCAGTGAGCAGTGAACACAGCACAGAGCTCAAGCCTACATGACACATGGATATAAAGTTACTCGGAAAAAGGATGGAAAAGTAAGAAACATGTTTCAGGAAGGTTTAGATGAAGTTTCCTTTATCATTTCTGGGTTTCGAACTTTTCTACCAATTTGGGGGTTGCTATACAATTGATTAAACACCACTGGACGTGGGCCAATTGGATTGTTTTTTCAACTTTTTTGCAACCCAGGTGTTTGAATTGACCATCCAAGCCGTTTTTTTCCATGGGATTTGGGGTTCACACACTAGTCTTCACCACGGAACGTTACCAAGGCTGAACCGTTGAGACCGGAGTTGGGAGCTTAGCGCCTTCCATGGAGCTAACCGCCATTGTGGTTTCATGGCACTGCAGTGGCATAGCTCTGATTTAGCAGTTTCATGGCAAGCTAATGTCTGGCCAGAAATGGAGACATTTGTATCGATAAATATTATATATACACAATACACATCCAATACACATCCAGCTACTTTGAGCTACCTGCTTGAGTTCAACAAGATCAAACCCAATGAACAAAATCTGCTTGGAGGTCCCCAAGCTCCGTGAAAATCGATTCGGCACTAAGGGCGCAACGCCCAAGCTCAGCGCCGGTGCGACTGCCAAAGATTCATATCGGAGTCAACATCCAGCATGGGTAGATCCCTATTAGGCAACTCTTTTATCTTTCAACATGGCTTGTGATGCTGCTTGTCTTTAATTTGTGATGATGTAAGCAACTGACGGAAGTCTTTCTGAGTGATCTTCACTCAAAGGATCGACATCCATTGCCAATAGCCATTACAAGGACCATTGCATGCAGTAAACCCAAGGTCCTGTAACTGTTTGAAAGACACAGTACCTCTATTCGCTCGCGTCAACACTATTGATGGGTTCATAGATGCGATCCTCGACTTTTCACTGGTTACCCATGCTGGATCATGTCCTGCTTTTGTTTTTATTTTTTCTCTTCTTGAACTCAACCCTGTGTTGTTCAACCTTGGTTGGCAAATTTTCCTTGGGCAAAGAACTCCCCAGTTGGCCAGTTATAGCCTGACGGTCCTGTGATCGCAGGCTGAGCAGCCACCCTCACCCAGTTCCGGGTCGTCGCACGCTGAGATGCACTGCCCATTGGATCATTGGATGGCTCGCCGTACTGGTCGACTGGTCAAGTTACCCATCGAGCTACGGATATATCATGATATATCAGATATACATATGCCATACATATGCCATAAGCCATAAACCCTGCTTAACCTACTTAAAATGAATCAATTGCTACAGTAGCTGCTAGCTATTTCTGAGCCATACCAATTTGTTTCTTCGGATGCGAAATGGCAACATGAGTCGCTTTTGTCAAACATCCAAAGACCATGGCATCATGTACGAGCCATTTCACCCATTGAAACATATTGGAGGACATCAAAGCTCTTAGTATCATCCAGATGATTTCATCCATATCATCCAGAATCTGCATCATTCATATCAATTCGCATATCATCCATATATTAATCATCCACATATTATTCATATCATCATTGGATTGGTTTAAGGGAAACTTGTTTCCGGATGTTTCCGGGACCACCCATGGACCACCCAGGTCCCTCGCTCGGCCCTCTGCATCGGTTTGGGGGACCCAACATGGAGTTTGGAAGAGGATTAGCAAAACATGGGTTTTGTGGTTGGAAGATGTTGGAAGAGGATATTTCATGATATTTCATGATGTCTACGAATCAGCTAATTCATTTTTTAGGTATTCTAACCTTTGGAGATGACCATTGTTCGGCACCTTTTGGCGTCAACATGTGCGTTTCTGGGTGGTATCTGCTTCACCAAAGGCTCGAGCAATAGCAGCCACACCCTCCATTCCGAGCAGCAGCCCGAAGAACAGCATGGAGATGCGCGGAACACAGAACTTCACCCGGCCGGTTTGGGATCGGTGCCGGTATTGATCAGTTTTTCGGAGACTTGGTCAAGTCATGAAAAAAGGGTGCCCGCAAGACAGTAGGGATGCACCCAGGAGTTTATTTTGAGGCAGAAACAAACCATTTGATAGGAGAAAGGTCAGTTTTCCTGGTTGAAACAAACGTTTATGGACGACAGAAAAGGTTTGTTGTACAAGCCGAAACTAACGTTTAGGCACTGCCCAAGCTTTGGACTGAAAGCAGTGGAAAGAGAAAACACATGTTTTCCTCCCAAAACTAAGGTTTCTCCTGCATTCAAAAAAGTAAGTTTCAGGGCTCGAAACAAACTTTTTTCGGAACCTTAGTTTGAAACTGGAAACTCGAAACAAACTCCGTTGGAACTAGTTTGAAACTCTGGAAAACAAACCTTTTTTCGACTAGTTTGTTTGTTTGTTTGTTTGTTTGTTTGTTTGTTTGTTCGTTTGTTTGTTTGTTTTGGAGAAAACGTTTGTTTCGAACACGTTTGTTTTGGATGCGGAAACGAACTATTCGTTTGTTTACGTTTGTTTTGGGTTGAAATGTTGAAACAACTATATAACTGTGCACAGTGCCAAGTTAAAAGGTTTGTTTTTCATGGGTACGGAAAACTTTTGTTTCGAAACGTGAGTTTAAAATGAGTTTCTAGGCCATTAAACTGCTTTTCGCACCGCGTTGGTTGTTGACTGCCACCGCCCAGTTGTAGAGCGTCCTCGTCGCTCTTGTGGTTGTGCTTGTTCCTTTCCTTTCCTTTGCATTTTTTCATGCAGCATCAGGATGAGAACGGACATGGGTGAAATGCTTCGGACCAGTTGAAGCCAATCTTGGCCCAAAATTCAAGTGGCCCCACAGGGCGGGGGCGGTTAGTGTAGTTGTACTGTAGTTGTAGTCGTAGTGTAGCGTTCTGAAACGAAGCAATTCTGTGAGACTTCCTCAATTTTCGAAGCTGACAGCATCAAAAACGAAGCAATTCTGTGAGGTTTCCTCCAAAAATGGAAAGTTGAGCGTGCAGCTGACGGCAATGCGTTTTGCGATTTTTCCACTTCATCTCTCTAAAGTACTGCGCCTGCCTCGAAAAAGTGAAGCCAGGTCATACGAAGTGCTGCACCTGTCACGCAAAATCATCTTAGCAAATCTCAAGATCTGATACTGCAAAATGCAACCCCTCTCAGGAAATCAGCGCCCTGACCTCCTAACATGTCTGCTAGATGCATCTTTTGCACTGCGCCTGCCACGCGACATGCATCGTTGCAGATCCTCTTCAAATGTCTCACGCTTGCCATTGTTTGTGAAAAAGATAGAAACCAATTCACGTTTAGCTCACTTTTGATAAGGTGCAAAATCCCTTACGCCTGTCACGCAAAATGACGGTTGAACGTCCAAAAATGGTTTCGGACTTCGACATGTGGCTCGCGCCACAACAGCGTGCACTTTTTAGACATCTCAACGTCCAAAAGTGGTCCGAACGTGTGGTGTTTTTAACGTTTTGACTTTGAAATGTGCTTCACGCCACAGCGACGTTCTCATTTTCAACATCTCAACGTCCAAAAGTGCTCCGAACCCGTCAGTTCTTAGGATTTTCTACTTCGAAATGTGCTTCGCGCCACAACGGCGCACACTTTTTCGACATCCCAACTTCCAAAGTGATCCGAGACCGTCAGTTTTTATCACTTTTGACTTGGCAATGCGCTTCGCACCACAACGGCGCGCACTTTTTCGACATCCCAACTTCCAAAAGTGCTCCGAGCATGAGGTGTTTTGTACGTTTTTAGGTCGAAACGCGCTTCGCGCCACAACAGCGTGCAATTCTTGATCTCTGATCTGCCCAGACGGCTCCGCACACAACGCTTTCGCGAGCCTTACTTTCGACCCTTCCGAACCACCAAAACATGGGAAAAACACAGTGTTTCGCGACTTTCCTACCTTTTCTCGCATTTTCTCTCTTCCGAGTGTCTCCTGTCTGATCTTCTCTCTTCTGACTTTCTCCTGTCTGAGCTTCTCTCTTCTGTTGCTCTTCCCATCTTGGCTTTTCCATCCGTCCATATTGTCGGAAGTTTGACTTCTGAACTTCCTTCGACCATATGTGAAAACTGTTTTTTTTCAGGTTCCACAATTAAATTTAATTGATGCCAAATCTGAACATTTTGATTGTCTTGTCAGTGGGAAACAGAGGTCCCAGCACACTTCAGGCTTCGCCAGTTCAAGTCTTTGAAGAAACATCCAGCAGTTCTGACGAAGTGCGCAGAGTGGCAAAGAAACCAAGACGAGGCCAAATCCGCCAGACTTTCATTCCAATTGCCGCCCTGTTTCCTGCAGGGCATGTCAACACTATCTGGCCCTGGCGGCCGTAAAATTGAGTAAACTGTGATGCACAACCACTGGCTCACACTTGCTGCGTGAATTCAATGAGGGGTCGTGCAAAGGTCCATGGAATGGCGCCGCTCAGAGCGTTCATCACCAGGTACATCACGCAGAAAGTGTCTCCAGCATTGCTGCAGAGCCTCTTCAACAGATCGCCGATTGAGGCTGGTGTTTTTCTTTTAGTCCGGCTTCAGAGCGGTTCGGGTAATTGAAACTGCTGGGTTCGCGAGTTTCTCAACGTATCCGCATCTTTGGACGGGGGGTGTCCGAAAGTTTGTATTCCTTTAGTGGGAAGCCAAAATGAGTCGCAGGATGGTTGATGTTGTCACAATCTTCCATCGTTCTGATTTGATAGGAGTCTGGATGGTTCACGAAGCCAGGAGTCCTGTGCGAAACAATTGTGGCACGATTTTGGTATCATCGAGAACATGGGTTTCTCAACTTCTCAGCTGGTTTCATGGCTAGTGTGTGGTTTCAATCTGGCTCAGATATTTCTCATTTTCCATTTTTGGAAATGGGATGACGATCCCCGTGTGGGTGTATCTGAAAATGGGCTATACTGGGAAACTGATAGATCATCAAATTGGGGAGGGGTACCATGTGACTCCTTTGGGTATGGCCCAGCATGTCCCAAAAAGGGTTTCACAAGCACTCAGAGATGGACAGCCCATTTCTCGTCCTCAACCAACCACTTTTGGGTTTGTTGTTCAGAATGGTTCAAATGGCCTTAATTTCCCCTTCATTGCAGGTTTCGGCAGTTTTACATCCTCCACATGACCGAATGTAGCTTGAACAACTCGATTTTGAAGGTTAAACATTAAACTGTATTTCTTGAAGGTTGAACATTAAACTGTATTTAATTCCACATTTTTGTAGGTCAAACCACCGGATCTTGAGAGCTTCAACCATCTTCAACCAAAACTTCCCAGAAATTCACCTGTAGGCTGATGACTTGGCATTGGTGCTCCAAGCGCTGAGGATTTCATGGGGCTTTGGAGGTGTTTTTTGATCAAACAATGAGGATTTCCCAAGTCATGGGGGGAACCCCAAAATGGCTAGATGGTTTATATATCATGGAAATCACCCCCCGAAAAATGGATGGTTTGGGGGTAGCCCCCATTTTGGGACACCTCCATTCATAGTGAGGAAGGAGGAAAGGGGGCTGTGTTGCTGTCGCATGGGTCTTTTCTTTCTCCTTGTGGTTCCTTTCTCATCTATTTTTCAGCCGGCTTGGAGTTATCGGTACTGGGAGATCCGGGAGGTATTTGGAGCATGTTGGATGGAGCATCTGGAAATTTGCGTGCATGAAACATGCCTCACGGCTTGGGGTGACGTTTTGGAAAGAATATCTTGCTGCAGAACGGGTTCTGGAGTCACTCTTGAACATACAACGCATGCACCCTGAGATTCCACGCCTTTGTCTGCCTTTGTTCCACCTTGGTGTGTCCTTGTCTTGCAGCTTTCTGTGGCTCCCACGTTGGGGGGGTTGGGGTTCACGCGGGGCGTTTGAACCGTGGACCTCCCCATGCGCAGTCCCTTGGACTCAGTGGGGGATGACCATTGGAATCTGAACCGATGACCACGTTGACAGAGTTACAATTGGAGTCGAGTGATACCACCATAGTACACGACCATAGAAAAAAAACTTCTTCCCAGCGATTTTGGATTTGCAGATCCAAATATTCCAAGAAACTTATTGAAAATTCATGTACTGCGACCTTCCCAACCTTCACTGCCCATGTTCCCGTACTCCAAGGTGCCTCCACACAATGTCCTCAACTCAGTGAAGCAGGACATGAAAAGAACCCATCAATCAGATCTTCATCGCTAATCAACAATTTTCAAATCAGCCACGGGTCAAACTTTGATACGTATTACAACCGTTGGAGCTGCACATGGGGTGGTCATATAATATGATATAATATAATATAATACAATACAACATAATATAATATGATATAATATAATATAATGTAATATGATATAGTATAATATAATACAATATAATATAATATAATATAATATAATAAAGTAATATATAATATAATAATATATTATATACTATAATAATATATAATATACTATAATAATATATAATATAATATAATAATATATAATATAATAATATATAATATAATAATATAATATATATATATATATTGCCCCTTGACCATCCAATTCTTGGGAACATTTGGTACCCACTTCGGGATGTGTCCTTGGATTGGGCGGGTGTGGCTCGAACAACAGCCTTTTTGCCTCAGGTCCTTTGCTGCGAGCCTGACGAAGATTGTGGCGGAAAAAAGGCCCAGTTGGCTATCGCTTGCCCCATAGGATCCCAGCATCCCCCATACTAATTCCATATGTGCACGGGGATATGGCATTTGTTGCTGGATGAACATCGATGAGCAACAGCTAGGCTATTTTGATGCCAGGGTTACAGGGTTTCGAACCATAGCCATGTGACACCTTCTTCGCTAAGGGATGCCATTCAGAGGTTTCAGCCCCCGCAGGGAAGAACAGAAGGCCAGAGAGAAACTGGCTGCCAAGTGGAAGGTGCGGGAGCAAGCAGTGTTTCCTGGCTGGGGTGCTATAAACACCATTGGTGTGGACATATATACATATATAATACAAACAATATGACTACTTTGATGTAACATAAATAATCAATAATAAGCGACTGTGGTTGCTGTTTCCATATATTTGTTATATTCCATGCTGTTGCAATATGTTTGGGATGGGTTAAAGCCATCCGATTTGGGTCTCAAACTTTGACCTGCTGCTGGACCCAATTTCCAATGTATGATCATCCTTTTATCCAGTAACTGGCCATTCGGGATCATTTGGAGATATGATACACCACATTTTTCAGATAGACACACACACACACAGTGTGTGTCACACAGAAAATGCTCGGCTGTTCTTTCGGCTCGAAGATGCTTGAGCTGGTCTATTGTTCTGTTGCATTGCAACATCTTCTCATCCATTTGTATGACAATTTACAGCGACCTCAAGCTACCTCACCATGACTCATGGCTAAATGCTGGGGAAATCATCAAGCATAGTGACCTGAGATGATGTGCTTTAGGATCCATTATACAGCATATCATAATTCGATATACAGTACTGTGCTGTAATTCATGTGATTCATTCATATTCTCCCAATTTCATGTCATGACCACCATGCACTTGATGATAATCTCGCTGTGTCAGGCGCATGAAGAGAAGCTGTTGGAATCGCTGATTGACACCTTCAAGAAGAAGTGCATGCGAGAGGTGGGTTTGGTGAAACAGATGAGGATGTGGATCGGAGAACAAAGGAGAATCATATGGTTCAATGTCCTTGAGCCGAAATTGTTGGGTTCTGTGCTACCCTCAACCTGAGTAGATGGGCTTGGCGATGGACAGATACCCTCTGGTCACTTCAGACAGCTATGGAAAATCCATGAAAACCAGTTTTTTTCCCAGGTAAATCATCTAATTGATCTAATTGTAGATGTGCAATTTTCACCCATTTTCCATAGCAAACTATAGAATCCCCAGGGGTAATTCGCAATTTAGCTCCACCAGGCGGAGCTGGAACGCTGCGAAGCGTCCATTAGCTTCGCATCGCTGGCCGGGGGCCTGAGCAGTGTCCATTGGGTCGTTCGTACCTGGAAACCAACATACTGTTAGTAAAGCAAGGGTAAACCACCCTTAGATTTACCATAAATGGGTTGTATAAGCAGTATAAATAACCATCAAAATATGGTTGGTTTATTATTCCTTTACTAACATTTGATGAGGAAAACCCACCATTTGTAGATGATTTTTGTAGGAAAACCATAGGTTTTCCACACTATGTTCGTTTACCGTAGGGTATATCATAAATGTGGGGACCCGCCTAGAGGACTTGCCAACCAGGGTTGCTTGCCACTTCCTAAGTGAGATGATACCTGTTGATTGGTCGTGAGTAGGGTGGTACCGTTGCTTTGAAAGGGGTTAACCATCCCCACTTGTAGATGAATTTTCTATTGTCAAAGATGCGGATGACTCAAGTGAGTGGGTTATCCTCCGGTAATTTTGTTACAGTTTGCTACGGAAGTAATTTATATATAGATGGCCCATTTAGCTTAAACATGGTGTCCGTTGATTGGACACTTTCCAACATTGGGTGATGCTGGACTCGCTGAGGTCAGAGAAATCTCAGAGTTTCCGACTCATGCGGCCAGACTGCAATCAAAGTGGAAAGGCTTGTATATATAGATATATATAATATATAGTATGCAAATGTATTGAAATCAATCGTCTCCTTCATAATTACGTATTTTCTTGTTCCTTTACGAGTCATTTCACCCCCGTAAAATCCCCTTAGATGTCAAGCACCAAGGACCAAACACATCAAAAAGCCATGATGAACCCTTGAGGCTTGATCCACTTTAGCCTCCGACAGCCTCCAGGTGATCGTGGACTCACAGCACCTGGTTGAGAACTGGGGCGATGGAGCTGCTTCGTGGTGGTACTATGTGCCTTGGACATTTTTCCAACAGCGCTCTGTAGGTGAGCAGCTGCCAAAATCCTCCAAGGGATCAATTGGGCGCTAGAGTAACATGTTTCCGCGAAAGCCACAACCACAGTCGCGAGAGATTCGTGCAAGCTTGTGCGAAAGCTTGCTCTCACGAAAGCTCCGGAAAGAACATGATTCATCGCACATTTCCAACGTTATGGGTTCGACACATCAGGGAAATCATTTAGTAATTTGAAGGCTCAAAATCATGGATCTAAGTACTCGTATGTTCTGAAGAAGTGATTGGGATATGATTGCTAGGGTAAATGACCTTGTTGTAATTGGATCCATATGGTGAGATTATCGGGACATTTCCAGGATGTGAGCCGAAATCCGTGAAATCTTCGCGACAGCTCCATTAAATATCCGTGAGAGCCTCCACTAGCTCGGATGGACCCTCCTCCATAAAACTGGCCAGGCATTGTTTTCGCCCCCCAGGTCAGTGACGAAAATTTCGACCCACGTGGTACCGGTTGTAACTCCTGCAAACAAATTGCGTTTAAAAATTGCTTGAGAACAGTCTTGAGAACAACAGTTTCAGTATGTAGTTCAACACAGAAAACACGGGCTTCTTTTCACAAGTTTTGCGCAAAGCTCCGCGAAATTAAATTTTGATAGATGGATGCCGCGAAGGAACACACCAGCACCGAGAGAGTTTTGCGAAGGCGAAAGAGGAGCAAATAGAATAGAACCAAACTTATGAAGGTTTTTGAAAACGGCTCAGGTCATCATATTATTTGATAAGATCTTCTATCATCGAATTATCTCCTTGGGTTTTCTTCAGTGGAACTTTCATGCTTTTATTGGTATTGCCAATCTTATCTAGCTACTGGTGAGCTGATGAGTGGGATCATTTGCAGCAGTAGGCCTTTTCCAAGGCGCGACATGAAGGTGACATATATGTTGTTGGGATATCTCGGCTGTAGCATGACCAATGCGGCTTAGCATGTCCCAGAAACATCATCATTATCATTATGATAAGCCACATCTAATCACAACTGTCCGTATTTATCGGTACTACTTGTAGATACTTATAGAATCTTATAGATATTTATAGATATTTGTAGATATGTAATGATATGTATAGATATTTAAACATATCCATGAATATTGGTATATAGATACTGATATTCACAACATACATCGTATATACGTATATATATATATATACATATATGTATAGTATAGATTTTCAAGTCTAGCACCATGACATCCCCATCAAAACAAAACATGTTCCCAGGCGCACCGGGGAGTGACCCAAGAGTTCGTCAGCGGCACTCCGGTCTCCTTTGCCGAGCTCCTGGAGTCGTCCCTTGGCCGAGATGGCGAGCGCGGAAGGAATTTTCGCCAGTTGCCTTTTTTTTCGATGAACGAAGAGGATAGGGGAAGATTCTATTGGTGTATGTATGTATATAGTATATATATATATACAATGATGATATGTATGTATGCACATATATATATATATATACACACTGTATATATATATATATACACACTGTATATATATATATACATACTATATATACTATACATATATACTATATATATATGCAATATATATACACTATATATATATATATGCTATATATATATACACACTATATATATATACACTATATATTTACTATATATATATATACACACTATATATATATATACACTGTATATATATATACACTATATATATATACACTATATATATACACTATATACATACTATATATATACACACTATATATATATACTATATATATACACACTGTATATATATATATATACTATATATATACACAATATATATATATATATATTTACTATAATACACTATATATACACACTATATATATATATATAGAAAAAAACACTATATATATATATCCACATGCCAAATGTACATACATTGTATATATAGTGGCTATAGTAGAAATGGTAAAATATACTGTTAAATATGGCAAAACATACTACCATTAGATGGCCATGCTATGTATACACATTATACGATACCATATATGGCTACATTTGCACTAGGACTATGTTATAGAGCATTCACTGGTATCTTATAATAAGAGACTATACCACGGCAATATATGGCTATAGGCTATATGGTATAAAATCTATGAACAATTGCTGGTGGACAATATACAGAAATAATCATTTGATATATTTGTTTGTATGCTCACTCATATGATTATTGGGGATAATGGGGATGCTTTATTGTATAATGGAGTATATGACCAAGAGCATCATATCATGTGATACTTCGGTTTGTCCGACAATTGGGGATGCACAATTTACATGGCAAGTTGAAGCAGGAATTGATAACACTCCTGCCAGTATATAGTTGCTATAGGTCTTCTTATGCTCCTTTTGATTTCAGGATTACATATTAGTGATGAGATGAACATGCCCAAGCTGTCGCGACCCAACTCACCAAATCAAATCGGGTTTGAAACGTGATAGCTTCCAGAAAAAAACTGACAAGGCGGAACCCCCACACTTGGATGAATTGCCGATTTTTTACATGGGGATTACTCAGCTTCATTCTTGATGGAAATATGTGTGTATATATATATAGTGTATATGCTACAGATGATGTTCCATTTTCAGGTATGGACTGCAGAGTCAGAGGGTACATCTTGATAGCTGCATTCCCTGGGATGATGCCCAAATTCCAATTCAGGATGATGCCCAAATTCCTGGAGTCTGCGCAGGCCCGTTTGGGGCGGTTCTGATGGGAAAACAATGGGAAAACACCGTGGGACGCGGGATACCTTTGAACCCGTCCCATTTTGGCAGGAACTTGGCTTTCAAAGCTGCAAAAGAGAACCGGGCACTTGGAAGGCTCGGGGAATTCAACAGAGCCATGGCAGCCATGGTGCGCTGGTAGCTTTTCCAAGGTTGGAAACTGCTGGAAACAATCCTTGAAAAGAATTGCACAACTTCCTGTTTTGGTGTAGAACAGCTGACGATGGGACCCCTCCTTTCTCAAATCAATTGAACAAAATAGACAGGGTCGTAAGCTTCCGCAGTGTTTGACACATGTTCTTTGCTTTTTTAATTGATAATGTGCCGAGACTTTGGTGGAGCCATCTTTGAGATCTTATCTTCACCATTTAATGCAGTGTTTTGGTAGCGAGAGCCATCCGAAGTTTCGGACCACAATTTGCCGCACCAGGCACTGGGAATCAGATACCACTGGCCATCCACAGCTTGCAGGTAGTTGCTTCTTGGAAGCCTCCAGATGGAAAGTGAGCCGCCACTTGGGTCACTGCCCAAGCGTCAATCCGTTCACCGTTAACCCATGAGATCATTGTAATGAAGACCAATGGAGACTGACATGGCATGGATCATGAAATTGATCAACAGAGCTAACAACTGCATCAAACGCCACTGGAACAGGTCATTGCATTGTGATTTCACTGCTACACATTGACCTCAACTCGCTGGGCAGTGTTCATTCGCTTAGTGTGCCTTGTGACTTGGGTTGGTTCCGACCAGGTCAGGGGATGGCTGGGCACGGCTGGGCACTTGCCCTTGCGATTTTGTGGATATCAACTATTGCCATTGGCAAATACGATCAAAAACTCGCCGGAAAAAGGGGAGCGATGAGCATCGGCTGTGGTCTGAGATTTTCACGCCATGACAAGACCTGACCAGTGCTTTTAGGGGCCGGATTGAATCAACTTCCTGACGCCTGAACCAATTTTTCTGAGACAGATGTAACTGACTTCACCTGCCTCAGCTCTTTGTCGTAACTCAGCTTTTTGTCACAACTTGTTTGTCAAACATTAGCATTGTGACATACTGGGACATCTGCACTCAGGGTCTGGCTTGGGCCATGGCCATCACCCCCCTCCGTCTTCGGCGTACTGATCAATGCCATGGCCAGGACTGCTGCAAGCGATGAAGCTGAACCCCTGACCGGAGATCGGGTGGGCGAGTACCTCCAACAGCTCTTGAGGACGGGATGGTCTGGGAATCTCCCGAAGATCCAGATGGGTCTGAGGATGTTCCCTTGGTGACTATCGGTGATTATCCATTGGTTGGACCATACTGGGTGATATGCCAACTTTTCCGCTGGATTCCAGTGATTGGAGGTAAACTCACGCCCCGGCAGCCAAAGGACTCATACAGCCGATACGCAATTTTCGATGCTGAGCACTTCAGAGAAAGAGGTGAAACTGGCAGTTTGCAACGTGCCAATAAGGTGGTTGTTGGGTTGCAGATTTTTTTAGCATGTTGATGCTTTCATTTTTCATACACAGATTGTAATTGTAGCTCGAAGAAATCACTACGTAGCAGCTTGTGCCCAACAATGCAAAGAAGTCCAGCCCAATTGGTGCTATTCAGTTGTGCAGACCTTTCGCAACCACCCTCAAATGGACCACAGTATTTTGGGGGAAACTGATGGAATGGAGGCTGCCAACTGAGAGTTCATGACTCTCTACCAACTCTAAATCAGGGATATGGAACACAGTCTTAATTTAGATGAACCTTGAGAAAATGGTTGTATCACTGCTCCACTTTGTTTCGACACTTTCAGCTAAAGAATTTGCGGCATTTTGGGAACTTGCACCACTTAGAAAGCCACGAGGAAACCTGACCACCTGAAATGGTCGTCAACCACATTCAACCACCATACCAAGTAGGTACATCTGCTACTCCTGGTCATCCATCTCCACTAGATATCACCAGGGTGAAGACCCTCAAATTGATGAGAAAGTGAAGGAAAAAACATCAACCTCTTACGCATGTTTTGGACCAATTCCTGCTCGCAGATGGTGCGGAATCTGGCCTCCCTTGCGTGGCCCAGCTGGTGATTGGGAGGAAACGACTGTTGCGGAGTGGTAAGAATTTCTCCAAACACAGGGTATTCCGAGATGCACCAAAAATGGTTTATTCTGCTTGGTTCTATGTTGGGGTATGTAATTACCCGATACTTTGGACTCCAAGGTCGCACCGGTGCGGGTCATGTGTTTCTACCTGCACATTTGGATGTTTTTGATGCTACTGTTGACAAATGCATGGCTTTCTGGGTCTTTGACTTGATCATTTTACCATGGACATAGTCAACATATGTCAACATTAAAGCAGTTGATTCGGGACATTCTCATCAGCTCCCATGAGACTTGGACTATAGGGCCCACTGATCCAAGCAGACATGGGAATGAGCTACAAACAAATCCTGTGGCTTAGACATGTTCAAATGGCGGCATCTCCCAAATGCTTGGGGTAACCCCAAGGGGTTGCCCTATCAATTCATCCCCAGTGACCTTTGGAATCCATGACCTGCAGCTGCTTAGAGATCTGAGCGATTTCTACCAGAGAAGCAGAGAAGCGCATGGGAATGGTGACTTTGGAGTTGATTGAAAACTGTTGGATAGTAGCAAGGAAAATAGTATGATGGCATTTCTTTAGATGAAGAACCATGTTGGATTGACAGACACTTTGAATCTTCCGATGAAATGCAGATGAGCTGAGCAGCGCAGGCACCCTTCTTGCCCTCAGTCACAGTCAAATAGAGCGATTTAGGAGAATCATGGAGAATCAATATTGGAATTAGTCCCAAGGAAAATTGGAGGCGTTGTTTTGCAGAACGTACCCTGCGGGTCCGCAGATCATCTCAGCATGGTCTTCCGGACCTACTTTTGGTCCATTCCGCATACGAGTCGCGGTGGCCAAGTTCGTTTCTCGGTGGCTCTGACCAACGAGATGCTTGGATCTGATGGCTGAAGGCTTTTTGTTGTGTGTGAATCCATCAGTATCGTCAAGGTTATATAAATGATCGATTTTCAGAGTATCATAGATGGATGTACATGGGAAGTCCTTTCTTCTCCCATCCTTATTTCCTGAGTGCACTGGGCAAAGCTTTTGAAGGGGTCCCCAGCAAGCTGGTTTGGTTTTGCAGAAGTCGGCAGTTATACAGCTCCAGTCTGGGAGTGGTGGCCTATTTTTCCCGGACTCAGGATGTTCATGCCGCTGCCCATTGAGTTTGACCTGGACGTTGCACTGGTCCAGGGACAGCGTTGCCTCAATGTGGGCCTTTGCGATATGAAGGTCACGTTGCACGACGTGTGTGGTGGTCTCTTGGCCCCCAGAGCTGGAGATCATTGTGGATGGGTGAGGAAACAATAGGTGCCCATCTCCTGGGGGCTGTGTCTCATTCAGCAGTCTATGCTGGTTGAAATGCAAGGAAGCCCACCAGAATTTTGATTCTCTCTGAAGGCCTTCACATTTCGCCCAGGAGTGGAAGCTGAAGTTGAAGGTCGACTGCCCGAGGGCCTTCCATTTGATGGAAGTGGCCCGGCGGCCATTGGAGTTGAAGGGATGGATTTCAGCCACCTGGAATAAGGATGAAACAGATGCAGTCACATGCGCGGGGTCGTACTACTTTCTCTGCTGCAAAAAGCTAGACTTCACCTCACAGCGCTTCTTGTTTTTGGAGCTGCCAAGCTAGTTGTCGGGAATTGGAAGTTGTAAGATGTTGTAAGAACATTTTTGTTTTCTGGATTGGTCTCTCATCTCATGTACTCAAAAGCTGAGTTTCCCAGAATATTTGAGACTTTTGTAACTCTGCAAGCCCAGGGCTTTGATTTGCCGACACACACACACACACACACACCATGTTGATACATTTGTTCGATTTTCGTTGCGGATTCATCATCGAGGTCCAATCTTTTTTGTCAATTTTGTCAATATGTGTGCCGTGTGCCATACGTCACTTATAGTCACATATTTTTTTTTCAGACACACTTGTATTCCATCACACACAAAATATACACAATCTGTGTACAGAATGTTATGCGCTATATACACATCATATGTGCATATGTATATATATATAATATTAATGATAATAAAAATAATAATGATAATAATAATGATAATAGTAATAATGATGATCATAATAGTAATAATGATGATAATAACAATAATAATGATGATAATAGTAATGATAACAATAACAATAGTAATAGTAATAATAACAATAATAATAGTAATAATAATAATAATAGTAATAACAATAACAATAATACTATAATGTATGTATATACTTGTACATTTTATAGCCGTGGAGCATGGCCCAAGTATCCCATTTCCCTCAGGGCATGTCCAGCTGCTGGTTGCTGCGCGAGCGCAGCGGCACAGCCCCAAGCGGCGCCGGAAGGATCTGACGGAGGTCTCAGAGCAGCGTGGATCAACCGGTGGATAGCCCCCTTCATTGGATCATGCATGGGAGCCTTGATTCATGCGTATCCGTATTATATATATATAATAATATATATATATATCATATATATATATATTATATATTATATATATTATATATTATATATATATTATATATTATATATATTATATATATTATATATATATTATATATATATATATTATATTATATATATATATATTATGTATATACATATGCGTGTGTATATATATAATCAATTCTAACTATGTATATTGTGTATGCAGAAAGTATGTGCTTCGATGTCTACAAATTTTAAGTGTTTGGTATGGTGGGGGGCCTCATCTGCCCAGGCACCTGGCTGCTGTGGAAACCTTGGGCGACCCTGACATCTTCCTGTGCAGAGGTTGCCTCTGCTGTTTGTCCATGCCGCTGGGTGGACCAGCAGCCCAGGAGCGACCTGATGGGTTGGAGGTTGGCATCTTGAGGGCTGGAAAAGGTCTTGAAAGCCGCAGCATTTTTTTCCGCAAGACTTTGGAGATTTTCCACATGAGTGATCCACGATATGCATCGATCTACATTTTTTGGGACTAGAAAAATCGCATCTTCTGATACGCCCGCTCGAAAGGGATAAAGCGACATATTTGTGCAAGACCTCAGCCGTGTGAAATTCATGACCCAGAGTCATGTAAAAATCCACGGTTGACTCCCATTGTTCTTGGCAACACCATGGCATTGTACTTGGTGCATCTTGCTGTACCCACCGCAGGAAAGCGAAGCGAGCGAACACAGTTTCCGGTGCTTTGACTTTAAGGGCCAAGTGTTGCAGATCCGCGAGGAAATTTCCAGCGAGGACATGCCAACGGGTGGCCGTTTGTGGGATGCTGGTGTCTTGGTTGTGAAGACAAGAAGTCCTTCCTGTTTTGGGGACAGATAGAAGGGGCAATCGTTTTGCAGAGCTTGTGTACTTTGATTGAATTTTCAAGGTGCCTGTTTCGCTGGACCCAGGCATTGTCTTGGCTCATTGGTTGGCTTCCAAGAACAACCCACATCGAGCTGCCATCTTTGGAGCTTCCACTATACTGGAGCTTGGAAGCGGTTGTGGTCTCGTTGGGATCGTTGCTGCGTTGGCTTCTGCAGCTGAAGGGAACGCCTGTCACACCTATTTCAGCGACAAGAAGGCAGTCCTGCCACTGATCTCGTTGAATGTCAAGGCCAACTGTCCCGACTTGCAGACTTCTATCATTGAACTTGATCCTTGGACCCAGACACCGAAGCGTGATGTGATATTTGATTTTGGAATACAAATTGAATGTAGAAATCATGAGTCACAACTTCTGTGTATATAGATACCAGATTTCCAGTATTTGCACTATTTCCCTGTCCACATCATTGAAGGGTTTGACCGAAAATTTAGTGGAAACCATCCAAGTCCGTCAAAATCCACTGGTCAACCATCATTTTCCCCTTTTTGAACATGGCGATAGATTGGGGTGTTGCATCTCCCCGTTTTCAGAACAACCAATTTGGATACTATTGTTTATATCCCCATTAGATCCCAATTTGTCATATATAGCTAGATCAGATTTCTGTAGTGAAAAGTAGGCCCAAGAGTCACTTTATCCCGATGCCCCGACCTATGCAATATTTGCTTCACAATGCCAAATTGCTATTTTTGATGGTAAATCCTCATCATATGCCCATTGTTCCTAGTGAAATCCAATTTTTTCATGGTCAATTCCAATTTTCATGGCTAAATTGATGGGAAATCCCCATTATATCCCATTTTTTTCATGGTACTCGTAAATCCCCAACCACCAAGGACTGGGGTTTGGAGGAGCATCGCCTTCATGCTCAGCAGCAACTGGGAACCCCGGGAAGCACCTTTGATCTGCTGCTGATGTCGGACTTGTGCCCTGGGCCTTTTTTTTTGGGCCTCGCGGAGCTTGTGAAACAAAAAAAGTGATTTCACTGATTTAACCATCAAGATTTTGATTTAAGCCATCAACTTGAAGCATTAACATGGTGACATGGTCATTTAAGTAGCAACAAATTCTGGTTTAAGTAGCAAAAATGATCTCAAACGGTGATTCAACATGATTTAACCCCTCTGGAAAAGGGATGAACAGGGGAAAGACGACATATGGGATTGTTTAAACCATGGGGGACATGCGAGAATGATCCAACATGGCCAACAATTCACTATGCAAACGCAACTGGAGGCTTCAAAATCGATTGATGGCAAAACAAACAGGGAACTCCGTTAACATTTGAGGGTCTGGGAAAGGCACGTTGTGACCCAATGGGAGCCAAGTTGTTTATGGAGACTTTGCAAGAGACTCTTTCAGGGGCCATTCTTCCTTTGAGGTGCTACAACATGCATGCACTTCCAAAGCTCAAAGACACTGTGCTGCAACTCACTGGGCTGAATGCCACCTTGCTACTGGCTCACAAAGTGCGAAGTGACACTGGAAGCTGTTCGGAGAATCCAATGAAGGCGCAGATCGTTCTGTTGGAAAACCCACCCCAGACCCGCAAGAAAACAGGATGGACGCCTGATAATATGCTGGGGTAACATTTTGTAGAAATTTAGTTTTCAGTATCATCACATGCGGAAATGATTTGAGTCAAATGGGCACCGGTCAAGATTTCTGACCCAGGGAACCGCAAGTTTGAGTCATTTTGATAGTATTACAGCCATGCACCATCCACTGTGGGGCACATGCGCACACACACACACACACACACTTTGTTTTGACCCCTAGCCGTAGCCAACCTTTTTTAAAGCCCGATGGTGCACCTTTAACTACGCCCTTGGCAGGCTTTAGAGCCATGGTTTGATGTATGCCTCCAGCAAAGCTATGGGCCACCAGATGCCCAAGTGTTAGTCTTTATGATGCAGCGAAAGAGATGGCATCCAAAGATGGCAGATGCCCAGGCTGCCCAGGTTAACGCAGCGGAGGCCAAAATCTGCGAGCACTCATGCCGAGAAAATCACAGCCCATCAGAAGAGGTACATGAAGAGATCGGAAAGACCACATTCAATTTCATTTGGAGGCTACCATATTCCGTATTCTTTTCTTCTGTTGTGGAAGCGCTTCAATAGAACCCAAGTTCACATTCGCGGAGCATGGTTTTGAAGGAACAGTTCCTTGCAGTGCGTCCAAGCCCACATGATCATACGATATTGCACCATGTACTGCACATCTAGCATGATATACATCATTCTACATCCATGCGTGTCCACCGGCAATGAAGACACACCACATTGGACGCGCGACGCTGCACCAAGTCCAAACGGAGATGACTTGAAGAAGACCTTTGCCAAGGTGCTGTAAGGCCCCCGTCAGGATTGTTTACTGGCCGTCAAGCCACAAAAAGATTGCCAATAGGGGTCATTTCTACATATTTTTCCCTGATACAGCGAGTAAAAGTAGATCCGACAGAATGGTGGCAAGGATGAGGTGATCTATCTCTATGACTATCGAAATCCCTCGCAACCAACCTGCGTAGGTGCCGTACAGCAAATTTGACGGTTTATCATCCACTTCTCCATTGAAACTACCATTTTGAAGGCATCCCACATTCTAAGACAAACCCACATAACAATAAGTCGATGTTTGATCAGTCCGGGTTCTGGATGAACGATTATGTACTTGCTGGGCTTTGGCACTTCACGGTCAAGTGGAAGATACCATTCGGAAATCAAACACTTGGCAATCGGAAAATCGGAAATCCCCTATAGATGGGCATGTAAATGGGGACATCATATATCAATGGGGGATTTTCTTTTGCCTTGTTTGATTACCAGAGTGGATTTCCGTCAGATCGAATTCCACGTGGACACACAGTGGAATTGGTCTTTCCTCGGCCTCGCAGGTCGCAAGGCTTCTGATCCATTATGCATGAAGAATCTCAATATGATTGCTTCATTGGCGATCAGATGTTTGTAGTTGTTAGCTAGGTTTCATGATTGGCAATGGCGCCACTTTGCTCATCGATAGAATTTTGGGATGTTACCAATCACAAGTACATATTTCATGAGCATCATGAGTTGAGCTAGCTCTTTGTCTCGGCGCCGCTGCCCGTCATGGGTTTTGCACAGTGCATGCAAGACCTAGTAGCATGTACACCAAAAGACCAGTGCATGCATGCTCCCTCTCCCACTCAACAGATTTTGGCCCTAAAGGTGTGTTTTTGAGGATCGCCTTGAGAAATTTGAGCTGTCACAGCTGTTCCCGTTTCCTCGAACAGAAACACACGGCCAGCGGGGGAGGTGAGCAATTCTCTTTAAAGAGAAGTAATAAAAACGAGGCAAAGTCGGTCACCCTATATGTCCCCAAAGTCCACCAGAATGGAAGCCCAGGAGGTATCCCATACTTTAGTCCAGTTCAACATTCGTGGCCGGTGGTTGATTTCCTCATCATCAGTTGATCTCCCTCTGTTTCATCGTCTCCATCGAGATCCCAATCACATTCTGTGTTGGTCTTCCCAATTCTTGGCTAGAAATGCATGATAAACCATTGGATTTCATGAAAAATATGAAAACCATTGGGGTTTGCTCCTCATTTTCAGGTGCCATTTGGCAACCCATTTGGAAGCCACCAACGGCTTGGATCTGCCATGGCCATCTCGGCTCGAGCGGCGCTCTATCGGTTTCGATCTGTCCGGCGAGAACGGTTTCGAAGCTGAGGGCTGAGGGGTCAGGATTTTATGGGTCGAATCTCTTGGAATGAGGAATGATGGGTGTAAATATGTGTAAATTGTAATTCACCATCTAAAGCACACACAAATATGTACATTATATACACATATGTAAATTATATATATATATATATGTATATATATATATATGTTGTAGAACTGGTAGCAGGCCCCGGGCTCACCTATCCTCCTCCTATCTGTAGATGACCTCCTGGTCAATTCACCACAACAGGCCCACCTGAGCCCCCACGAGATGCCACTCTCTTTTATGGCTCTGCGCTCTCACCGTACGAAGTCCCGGGCCTCCCTAAGCCCTCAAGCTGGAGTGATTGAGCCACATGCCTTGTGGCGATCGCAGATGGTCAAACCCTTCCTGGAAGGTGAACCCATGCACACAACACATTGTAATGGCTTCCAAGTGCATCTGAAGATACGTCCACAGGACACGAAAATACANGATGGTCAAACCCTTCCTGGAAGGTGAACCCATGCACACAACACATTGTAATGGCTTCCAAGTGCATCTGAAGATACGTCCACAGGACACGAAAATACAATATGTATATATATATATATATGTATATATATGTACACAAAACAATTAGGTGATAGTACTGATAGTATTTCAGATAATAAATGATAAGAATGATCTTAACTAATGATGAACATGTTCAGTGATGATAGTAATGAGGAGGATCATCATGGTATAGTGATGATGATGATGATGATGATGATGATGAGGATGAGGATGATGATGATGATGATGATGATGATGATGATGAGGATGAGGATTAGGATGAGGATTAGGAGGAGGAGGAGGAGGATGAGGCGGAGGAGCAGGAGGAAGAGGAGGTTGTTGAGGATGATAACAATCATATCATCTAAGTGTCTTTTCATTTGATTCATGTTTTTTGGTTGCTTGGAAGAGAAGGGCAGCAGTCGGGGCCCCAAACCAGGGATGGTCTTCGCAACAAACGTTGTGGGGGCTTTGCGGTTCTAGAACATAGTTTGGGACCAACAAATCCTATTCGAGGCTCTGGGAATCGCTAGATTGGAAGTACGAATCAAAAAGTTTGCAGCTGCAGCTACCCTGCATGAGTTGTCCCCGCATCTTTTTGATCTCGTGACCCCGACCTGAAGAGATCCCTGATTTGAACGACGCCAAATTTTGTTGGGTCAATGAAATCAAATCCATAAAATATCATGAAATCAAATAATCTATTGGAATATTTGGGGATCTGATATGATCGAATCCCTATTTGATTGATTTTTCTGTATGTTTCTTGTTTAAATCCTGGCCCCAACCTCCCAAACAACGGAACACTTCATGTGCCGCGTGCACCACGAGGCTATGGAGACCACGGCAGAGATGGTTGAGGACGGGGCGATCTGGGTGGCGTGGCAAAAACACACACGAGACGGTGGAGTTTCCGAGATATACTGATATGTAATGTACACTATATCTTTGTATATTTATATGATATGGATTTTAAAAAACCTGTATGATGTATATGTATATATGATGTATGTGTATATATATATATATGTCATTTCTGTGCTGTATTTTCATGACATGTAACCTTTTCATGTCTATCAATGGGGTCTCACCTTTTCCTATGCGAAATCGCAGGAACGCCTCCGAGAGATGCAGGTGCAGGGCGGGCTGTGCAGGGGAAGTATTTTTCTTGGATGGGAACCCCATGAAACCCCCATATTTGATGGGAAAAGACCATCCTGATGACACGATCAACAAAAGCTCAGAGCTATCAGCCAATGTTTTCCGCGTTTTTCCATTTTCAGCTGCTTGAGCTCTCCTGTATTGTCGGTCACGCCATGAATTTTGGGGCAACAGGCGGTGATCTTTTGCAGCTCGGGAATCACCAAGGATCGTGGCGTTTTGAAACCCGATGAGCTGGATGAGCATGCAGAGGTCAAGGGCTGCACCACGTGGGTTGATGGATCCAACATTTGTATACATTTGTAAGATCTGGGGGACCATCTGCTCTGTGAGATGCATCCATGTTGTGGAAGAGTTGATGTGATCCATGGATCCATTTGAGTTGAGTTGTACTAGAAATCATGTTGGCTCTGGTCCCTGGAGCACACTGAAATTAGCCCTTGATACTGGAGGATACTGGAGGGTTGCGTCAGCAAGCTAAGAAATACTTTTTCCATGGTTGTCCCCAAACATTCAGGTTAGAGTGCCTCGTTAGATGTTTATCGGCCCTGGTTGGCAACTTCCCTGACAAGGGTGGAAAAAGAACATGCCAGCATATGCCATCATCCTCATCATGATCCTGATCATGGGGATTTCATCTGTGTTGATCAACCCCCCCATTTCTCCTTGGAGAGATACTGGTATCATTTTTTCAGGCGCAACTTCGAGCATCGGATCCTGACATTGCCCTGGAAGCCCTTAGTCAGTGGGAAACGTCAGGGTGGCTCAGTCATTGATCATTCAGGTTCCATTTTTTCCCTGGCAAAACAGGATTATTGCTCCAATCTATTGTGGATATCATAGACAACTTAATGCCATAGGGCTGGGAAATGGCTCATTATACATCGGTTTCACCCAATTTCCACTGTTGGTATTTAAGATGTTAGGAGCAAAACGGTTTGAAATGGACGGACTCCACCAAGAACAGGGAAAGAGACGGCCAATTGATCGAGCTGGACGATGTTCGAAAGCAAGCAGGTATGCTGGAAAGGACAAGTGGCATCATCCCAAGATAGTTCTGCCGTGATCCCCAAACACCATAGATTTGGTTGTTGGTTTCAAACAATCAATTGCTTTCAAACACATTTTCCACAAAGATCCTCTATGGCATCAGCAACAGGGAATGATTTCGCAGCGGATCCTCGCGAGGTCATCTTTCAAGAGACGCAACCCTTCCGCCTGCATGGTGTCCTTGCTCAAGAAGTTGAACGAGCAAGGCGCAGTCATGTGCAGGGCTGAAGTCAACGGATTGGGTAAAAGATGTAGAAGATTGATGAAGATTGTAGAAATGCAATGCTTCTATCAGCAAGTTCACTTTGGGTGAACTCGTTAAAGTTTCCAGTTGAAACTGGAAAGGTGGACGGGTCTGTTGCTTCATCCAGCTGGAGTCCTTCCGTGATGGCCCACAGGGTCCTTTCCTATCCCATGGCGCGTCAACGGCACATGGTCCAAATGACAGCGGACGAGCAGATGAGCAGTTGTAAGTCCAGGAAAAAATGGCTTTCAGATCAAGCAATGATCAAGCAATGACAAGTAAGTTTGCCTTCCCCTGGTTCGCCTTGTATTTTCTTTGACCCAGACCAGCAATTCCAGTTTGCACCTTGCCACATGGGTGATCCAAATTGGACGCCACAAGAACATATTGGATGGTACTAGCTACATCTAGTGACTTAGTTGCCACCAAACAAAACTATCCACAATGGTCACCCACAATCTGTGGCCCCTTGTGCCCTTTAAGTCGTGTGGCGTTTCGGTTTCGCCATGGCAGCGCCTGGAATGGAGCGCTGTACGGTGAGACATTGCAAGCAACTGGGCCAGGTCTGTCTTCAACGGAGCCTCCCGGAGCCTGGAAACGGACATGGATGACACGGCGGGTTTCACTGTTTCACCGGTTGGTGGTTTCCTAAGTCATGGAACGCAAGTCATCATCCAAAAATGGGTGATTTTGGGCAGGGGAAACCTATAGGTTGGGATACAAGATGAACCAAGGATTTTCAGAAGAGCGAATAGAGCGAGAACATTTTGCCATGATTCTTATACATGTTTGTTTTGGAGCTTACCCTTATGCAGCAGACAGAACTGCAAGACAGAACGCGCTTCCTGGTTCAAGTTCCACTGCTGCGACAGCGAAGTCGTGAAGTCATGAAATCTTCCATTTAATTTAAAGGAACATGGTACATGTTGGATATGATATTGCACAGATTCCACTGGACTAGACTGGCACATTTTAGTGTGTGTACTTGGGCTGTATTTCAGTGTTGGTACTTCAGGAGGCTTTGGTCGATGCATACTTGGCGCGATTGCAACTTCGCCGCTGCGCGCCCACCTTGGAATCGCTTCAATCCTTGCTGGCGGCCCATGTGGATCGTGTCCCAGAAGCATTGGAGCCGTTGGCCAAAGGCAGTCTCAGAGCTTGCAAGCTGACAGACAGCTTAACCTTCAGCAGGATATCCAGCTGACCCACCAGGTGTGATCTATGAGAATTTGGACTTGCAGTTGCGCCGACCCTTGCCGCCGCTGTGCTTTGAAGAGAGTGTCAAACGTGTGGCGAAGGGACGCGGTGGACGCTTGACATGCCGAGAGGGGTTGAGGGACGAGCGGAAAAGTTCAACCAGGAAGGGGCAGGTTGTGGCAAAAAGATCAAATGATGTCAATTGACAACTAATTGACACATGATACTTGGGGATTTGATGATTAGTTTGACGAAAAATCGATTTGCGAATTGAAATCCCATCCCCCAATGATCCGCGACTGTTTAACATCCAGGGCCAGAAGCCGTCTCATCTCAGTTCTGCACATTTTGATCATTTTGTCCCAGCTACTTGTGGAAAAAATGGACACCCCTATATTATTCAATCGATTTCAATGGTCAAAAATACCAAAAAGTTTCCGGTTTTAAGATTTTCCCTTCAATCAATCCGTTGATATCCATTGATCATACGGTACTTATACGTGCCAACCCTCAACCCTGGCTGCATCAAGGCTATTGCTTCCTGCTGGTCGATGCCTTCGCAGCTCTGCTGTGTAGCTTAGGCTTCCGGGTGAGCCTTCATACGGCCACCTGCAGCGCTGTGCCAGAACCAGAGGTGAGCAGTGAGCAGTCCTGTGCCAGAACCATACCCCATATATGAGTAACCGACAAAATTAGCGGAAGACTAAAGTAGTAGGGAGTGGACTTGGGATGTTCAATTTGATGCACATAGCATGGAAGTACAAACCTTCATAACCGATAGGGGACCACCCGCTTTGGCCATGTCCATTGTGGGTAGTAAGTAATTTTGTCCGCCACTCATATGATTGATAGGGATATAATGGTATATATATATATAGACATATGTAACCAACTATGATTCATGATGGGATGTCATGGGACATAGGATATGACCATTGCATAATGGGGATACGAGGGGATATATAAGCAACTACAATAATAAACAGTTGGAGTAGATCAACCCATTCATTGGGGGATGGTCATCCATTAATACGGGTTAGTATACCCATGCAACCCATTACAAGCATTTCCGACAATTGGATGGATAATCATAACCCATATACCACGATTTGACCATGGTACCTATGAATTTCTGCGGGATGCATATGATTTTCGTGTCTCTTTGCCTACGAAACTTGGTGATTTTTTTGGGAACATCCATCCAGCGCACAATCAGATGGATGCACCAGGTGAAATGGGGAGACCACGTGGTTCTCGTGGTCCATTTGCCTGAGGGTCCCTTCATAGCTGACGTTGGGCTGGGGGAAGGCCCCCGCTGGCCCTTCAAGGTGGAAAATGCCTCTTGGACGGAGGACAGAGAGCCGAAATATGGGAGATGAAATAGTCTTTGTGCGCCCAACAAAATGAAGAAGGACATCCCCACTGGAAGAAGGGAGGAGGGCCAAAAAAGAAGTAGTTTTCAAAGCTGAAATCAACCAGTTTGGTGAGTTTGGTGAGATCATTGGCGCCGCATGTGCTCCAGGATGGCTTTCAATTTGCCATGACCTCCCGCAGTGCCGGAGACTAGGTTGCAGCCCTTGACATTTCCTGAAAATGGATCAAATGGGACCTTTTCTTCAATAGGTACTGAGGTACTGTAGCTTGAGATGCTTGAGCACAAGCCAGTGGACAACCATTGGGTCATATTTGTCTTTAGTAGGTGAGTTGAATGCTGTGCCAGCAGCTGTGAGGAGAATGGCGTTTTGACAACCCGGTCAATGCAACTGGCACCATGACAGGCTTTGCATTTGAAGCCCAGATGCAAGGAAGGTGCTGTGGCTTTGCAGAATTGTGGTAGGATTAATGAAAGGTATGGGTGTATCCCATTTTTGTTATTTTCGATCAAACATGTGGAATTACCTAGAAATTCTCAAAAAGGGTGGATTTGAGTTCAAGTAATTCATACTTCCCCCCACAGAGCAGATCCCGGCAATCATAGTTGTGTTGTATTTGTGTGTTGTCTGTTATAGACATCCCAAATATTTCCAACTGGTGTATGCTTTTCTCAACACTGCGTCATGTCATGCCTTTCCAAACTCAACGGACATCCACATGAGCGGATCTCAAACACACTACCCTTTTCCTGGCCCAAGGACTTTGGAACCAGCACAGATGGATTTGACGAGTTTCTTCGTTTCCACGACTTTTTCTGGAACAGCAAGGACCGGACTGGCTGACTGGTGATGGTCCGCAGGTGTTACAAAGGGCAATTCATGGCAATTCCATGTGGTACTGGAGAACATTGTTTGCCATACACGAAGATGTTGCCATATCTGAAAGAAGGTTCAAAATGCAGCTACTTTGGGTATTCAGTTGGCCGAGATTGCAACGTTTTCAAATTCCATGAGGAAACCCAAGCTCCCCCACACGACCCGTTTCCCATCTGAGATGATATTGCAAGGAGTCGAGCTACGTGCTGACCTTAGTGTTTTCAAGTAGAAGCAACGGTGTCGGTTGGCAGGATGGTATCTATCGTGATCATTGTGATCTTCACGCATTCCCACCATTATTATACAGCATGTTCTCAATTATACATGATCAGCTCTACGCAGACGATGCTAGCATATCAAACAGATTGAATCGATCGGTCTTCCTGGTCCCTGTCTTGTTTTTTTTGTGTATGTTTTGACCCCACTCAAGTGTTCTTCGGTAATGTTTTCGCCTGAAGTGAGGTCAAAGGACCAGTGTTTCTGCATCGGAAAACCACTGGCAGAGGGCTACTGTCTCTCTTTGCCTGCACCTTGAGACGATCTCATCCCGACCTGTCAGGTGCGGAGGATCATGGTGATCGGTGATCAACACCCGGGACAAGAGTGGCACACATCTTTTCCAATGGCAAAGGAGTAGAGTTCACTTACAGCCCTTGTGATCACTAGTACAAAGGTAAGCATAGCGGTGGGGGTCGCTGAATCACCTTCTGCAGGTGGAAAAGAAATCTTGCAGGTGGCAACAACCAAGGAGGAGCCTCTTGGCTTAGCCACGGGATGTATTTGGTGGCACAGATATTCAACATGTGGAGGTTTGGATTAGTTTGGCATATTTTGATATCATATCAATTCATATGGCAGAGGAAATCCCACAGCAGTGGTTTGGTGTCTGTGCCCAAGCAGCCTGACGTCCGCATCTCAGGTGGTTCAAAATTGTCGCTCGGCTCCAGAAGCTCAGTTTGCGATGCAAAAGCAGGTGCTTAGACTTGGGAAATTCCTTCTATGAATTTCTATTATTTGCAACAGATCTTGTATTCTATTTCTTATATGTATTTCTATAGAAATTTGAACGCAAGAATTCAATGATATGCAATACACCAATATACAACAATAACTAACTGTTAGATAATATAGTTATAATTATAATGTTGGTAAAACAATAATAAACCACCTATATTTTGATGGTTTATACCACCTATTTATGGTGATTTTGGGGATGGTTTATTATTGTTTTACCCACATCAATATAATACAATACAAGATCTGTTGCAAATAATACGCGTGACCAATGAGGTGGAGGATGTGTTCCTCATGACCCTAGATGACCTCGACGACGAAGAGAAAGATCGCTTGTGGGTGTCCTGGCAGCTGTGTCCCCTGGAACAAATGGCTAAGGTGTTGGAGGTTTGGAGGTTTGGAGGTTTGGACAATTAGCCAGTCAACATTGTAACACGGGGTCCCAAATTCATTAGATTTGAGTAGGAAGCAGGCAAACAACTGAAACATGACTGATGAAAGTAGTTCCAGATCATGAATTTCAGTATTTTGGCCCGGCCTGACCCAAGCGCCAGGATATTGTGCAGATGCAGCACCAAAGCTTCGTGAATGCATCGGCTGGTGAGGAAAATGGCAGCTGTGCAGAGTCATCCATCGGCCTTGTCAGAGTTTGACAATCCTTTCCCCTAGTTTTAAACTATCAAACACCCCTAAATAGTGCCAAACCAAACCATGTTTTTTTGGGTGTTTGGTAATAGGGGATGGTATTATTAGGGCCAAAAGGTCTGGCCCATCAGACTTTCCCGGATCCCGGCAGGTCTTGATCTTGGACCAAGCGGTGCGGGGGGGCGGCTGGTGGAAATCGGCGAGACAGCTTTCTTCATTTGGTCCCCAAATAGATGGGAACAGGATGGAAAACGGAACTTGAATTCTTTAGGGATGAATTATGATGACTTTCTGCGCAAATTGAAATTTTGTAGCGTTTTACATGGAAAGAGTCCCTACAATTCAGAGACCAGGTTCGAATATGAAGTTTCCATCGGGTTTCCAATGGTGGTCTCCCAACTCCTATCCGCCAATGCAGGTGCGGTCGAACCAGATGTTGCTGCGCAGCAACAGGCAGAGGAGCGCTTGTGACTTTTGGGGCACCTTCACTGGTAGCTAGATTTGTATAGCACAGTTGATTGCATATGGCACCCCTCACTGGGATGATAGTTGATAATTGTTGAAATGGGGGTCCATAGTCACAATCCCCCAACAAAACATCCGGTATACGCAAAACATGTATCTTTGTATAATTATATATGTTGTATAGTTATTAGATGTTATTAGGTTTTCGGAGACACTCACACACACACACACCTACAATTTAATTTGACAGCTTCCCGGATGTAACTGATGCCTTGCCTCAGGATCTGATGTCTGAGATGTCTGACAAGATCGACGCCAGTGCGACCCGGTCGCTACGGAGCTTGGATCCAACGGAGGCGGCCCCATCTCCAATCTGGGTCCTGACTTTTCTAGTTATTAGGTCTGGGTTATGAGATCATTTGGTTTATATATAGTAAGAAAAAGTCGAACCGTACGTTGATTCACCAATACATCTGGTTTGCTGTTTGGTGTAATTTATCACTGTTTTTTTTAGAGTACTGGGGTTGCTAATTCGGTAACCCAATGCCATAAACAATTCCCAATATTGCCATCATTGGGTTGTAAATTGAATCCCCACACAGTGGCTATTCCAAGTTTCTATTGTATGTTAAGGGGTTTTATCACATCATCGTTTTTCCGAAATTTCCTACTTAAATGTCATTTTTTTCATGGAACATCCACCAACTTTTGATTCGTTGGTTATATCACCCGATTGCATTCCCATTCTACCGGCAAAAAATCCTAGTTAAATCATCACATTTTCTCCTCTTTACTTCCCATTCAATCACCATTTTTCCCCAAAAAAATAACATTTTTCCTAGTCAAGTCAAAATTTTGAAGGAAAATCCATATCCCCATTACATCCCCATGATATCGCCTGGAAACCTGGTTTCGGCTCGTCATTTTTGGGGCGGCTCCCTCGCAGGCTTTGTCCATCCTCCATGAACTGCGCCACGCGGATGGCATCCGCAATCATTCAGCGCTACTTGGGACATCTTGAGGTTGTTTTTTCATGGCGGTTTGGTAGGGATAGATGATATGAATGGGAGACTTTTATGATCTTTTATGCTTAATGGGATAGGATTTCGGGGGATATTAAGGATTAATGGAATATATGATATATGGAATCATGTCCGAACTGCTAATACATCAAACATGACCAGTGTTCAACTCCCCTGTTGATTGACGCTTTTCAACGGCGGCTGTACCATACCCTGCATGTATTGGGGATGATCACAATACATGATGGGAATCACCAACCAGTGCAAGGGAATTGAAATGGTTAATAGGAATCTATTGGGATAGAACTTGATATGATTTGATATGCCTGTTCTTGTGGGAATTGAAAGCCAACCATATGTGATGTGGTATGCTTATCCTCCGCGAATCAGACATGACTAGCTGGATGATTCCCGAACTAAGAGGGCATTTGAATGGGAAAATCATCAAACAAAACGGTGGATTTTCATTGCCGTGTTTGATTACCAGAGGGCAAATGAGTTTGTGTGAAATTCATTTATTTCAACTTTTTTTTTGTTCCTGTTGAAACGACCAAGCACTGGGGGGCATCATTTTCAGACCCAACATATGCTGTTTGGGTATTTAGCACGACATCAACTTTTCGCATGGCTGGTGGATGTTTCAATGGGACCCTTCATCCCTGACCCTGCAGCTCTGAGAGAAAGGCAGTGCTTTTTTTACGATAAATCTTCTCTCATTCTCTTGAAATGAAACGACATCATGAACCTTTAGAAAAGAAGTGGCTTGGACAATTGCTGGGACATACCTTTTGAAGCTCCAAAACTTTTGGTGAAGAAGTGGTATCATTCCTGCTCCCGTGCTGAGCTCAACATAACTTGAGACTGCTCATCGCTTGAGGTTTATCATGAGCGCTGTGAAGCGTTGCAATAACCAGGCCTGTGAACGTACGACTGGTCACTGTGTCGTAGGGGCAGTGGCACACCATGCTGCTTGTGTTTAAAGTCCTCACATCGAGCGAGGTTTAAGAGCCACTGCACCATATAACTACGCAGTATCATATGCTACATAGATACTTGTACAATTCCATGTATATCACTGTATACACCGAATGCTCATACACGGACATACAGCATACATGATATACATAGGATATACAAAGTATATACACATGATACACATATCATACACACACGATATACACATGATACGCATAGTATGATATGACAGACATATGCCACTCACATGATATACACATGCTACGCACATGATGTACATTTGATTTTCACATGATATACAGATGATTTATAGATATAATATGTCATACCAGTAATCTACTCATAGTACACATATGATATACACATGCTTGACATATGATGTACACATGATATACTATAGACATCTATAGACACATTATACACATGATATGCTGTACACATGACATCCGTATGAAAACACATGATATACGCACGATATTAGATATGATATACACAGGGAATATATATACATGATATAGATCAGGATATGTGCAATCAAAGTGATGATGATGATGATTATGATGATTATGATGATGATGATGATGATGATGATGATGATGATGATGATGATAGCCACTCATGCCCTCCAAATCTGCCAGGGGCGTAGCTCAGGGTCCAGGAGGAGCGGGGTGATGGGTGGCTGAGGAAAAAGCGGGGGGATATCAGTGAAAAACTATGGGGGTAGTCATGGAACACGGGAATATGTTACTGCAAGCATAGAGACACCATCATATAGAATGATAGTGTGTTTTTTTTCTCGATCAGTGGGGGAATATTGAATTCCAAACATGAGCATATCATATCATCACCGCAAAAAGGGGTGTTGCGACAAACTGATTGAAGTGGAGGAGAACAAGAAAGAAGCACATGTCCAATTTGATTTTTGCTACTCATTTTCCCCATTTTCCATGGCCATATATTGCGGGTAAATATCCAATTTTCAATGTCCGATTTGTCGAAGCTTCTATCGTTATTCATGGTTCTTGCAGGAGAGATCCTCCAAGGCTCCAACAAGGCATGCTGCGATTTCAACGGATGAACGGTGAATGCCCCTCATCAACCCTATGGATTAATTCCTGCAAGGGAGAAATGATGGCAATGCATGCAGTTTTTCAGGGCAATGGGTGAGTCTTGAGTTTGAACCTCCAGAATTGACGCCGTAGCTTTGCACAGCTTAGATAGTTGAAGTGGAAACTTGTTATTGTTGCTACAGTCTGTGAGCTGTGACTCGAATTAGCAGACCCCACATTTGGTTCTGCGGCTGCCCCTGACCCAGGCCCATACGCTGAGGAGGACGATGGATATGGTGCCTTGCCTTCATTTGCTTGGAAAATTGGAACATATTTGGAGTATTTTTGAGTGGAAGAACCCAGAAAGCAGAGAGGTGTCCAGGAAAATAGTTGCTTCAATATGTTAAACATTGCTTAAATGCAAGAGCTCGCCTGCCTGATACTGGTACCAACATGTACAATCTGTATTACGAAACATTGAAAGAAGGGTTCAGAGCTTCTCAAAGGTAAAATTGTTCGCTCCATGCTGATTCTTGGTTGGTATTGTTAGTTGGTCATGGTATATCCCATTGTTATCTTCCATTATCATATTCCCATTACATCCTCATTTTATTCCCATTGTATGCCAATTGTATTCCCATAGAAAAAATCTAATCATATTCCCATCAAGATTCCCATGATATTCCCACTAACAAATAGAAACAATCCAATCATATTCCCATTGCATTCCCATAGAGATTCCCATGGTATTTCCATAAAATGAGCCGCTGTGATTCGGTCCAGGCTACGGCGGCTTTGGCTATGACGTAGACAATGTCTATGGTCTACAACTCAGTTTCGCTGAAGATGCTGTGTTGATGTGTATCACGATGTATGATATTATTCTATGTCTATATAATAATATATATATATATATATCGATATATTCCCTCTGGTAATCTAACATAGCCATGGAACATGGCCATTTGTAGATGATTTGCCTATTGGAGATGGTGATTTTCCATAGCTATGTCAAATTACTGGAGGATGTATGTATGTAATGTGTGTATGTGTGTATGTATGTATGTATGTATGGATGGATGGATGGATGGATGGATGGATGGATGGATGGATGGATGAATGGGATGGGATGGGATGGGATGGGATGGGATTGGATGGGATGGGATGGGATGTTATGTTATCTTATCTTATCTTATCTTATGTATGTATGTATATAGATACATGTACATAGATCTTATATTCATAAATGATGATAAGTGTACACGGATATTTTGATAGCCTCACTGTGGAGTTTTTAAACAGTTTTGTACCCACTTCTGCGCTGCATTTGCCAACCCATGGGTCGACTGAGGTGGGGATGACTACGAGAGTCACCATTCGGATCGGAGAAATGGAAACAGCTATCAAGATCGGTCACGAGACAATCGGGTCTATGGCAGTTATGACTATGGCAGCGATGACGGTGACCGGTATGGCAGCTCCTTGGATTCATGAAAAACAGCCGTGCAGCTTTTTGTTGGATCCACAAGTTGAAGCAATATGACATATGACCCAACATCCTTTCAGGGAACAGTTTCTGGGGACTGTGCCTTCATGCAGTTTGGGACCACTTACCAATCTTGCCAGAAGATTCCAGTTGCAACTTGAGAATACTTGAGGCAAGGGACACATCAGGTCGAAGACTTTCTGTGTCCGTATCATGGATCATGATAGATGATACAACCCCACTCGCATGGGCTGCATGACTGGTCCCCTAAGGATATGATGGTGGTCGGTCAGGCCAGGAAGATTCGCAGGTTTTACCCGGTGAAGCAGTGGAGATGTCTCATTTGCATTCATTTGCGACAGTGGAGAGTATGAATAGGAACTGCTTCGGACAGTGATTCAGTATGAAACTCATCCCCCATTGATATTTCTTACAGCCCATTGAATGGTGGATGCAACACATTTCACCAGGGTTTCTGAGGGACTAGAACCTGATCTGTGAGGACCACTTGTCATAAAGCTCCCAAGCCAAGGTGGACATGGTTGGCTGTTCCCATCAGAATTGGTTGTATCAGTCTATATCAGTTATATCTTCCCCTCCCTATGGATTATCTGTCACCTTCGTCGGTTCCCGATGCACTGTCTATTGCTGCTGGTGGCATCACGAACCCTTCATGTGTTCGGTGTTGATCCATCAGCCCACAGTGTCAGGCTACGATCGAAACGATCGTGGCTATGAAGACCAAAGCTACTATGAAGAGCGAGGCCGCCTGTGCCGGTGATACCGCTTGGCATATCCTGGAATCTCGTGCAATTCTACCCCATGTCTACATGAAATGCGCCCTCCCCCGGAAAAAAAGAGGGGGCTGTCAACGGGTATCAACAAGTATCAAGGGGTATCAACGGGTATCAAGGGGTATCAACCGCTAAACCTATGATAAACCCACGGGTATCAACGGGTAAACCATGGTAAACCATAGTAAACCTATGATTTCCCCATGGTAAACCCTTGGTAAAACGCATCCCATGTCGCGACGAGGCTCCGGGAGACGGTCCTACATCGAAGAGTAGCACCAGCGGAGTTGGGGGCGACCGAGCTCGCGACGCTCGCGATGGGACCTTACCCCCAAAAACAACATCTACTGGTTGATCATATTTATCCCTATTGAAAATGGATAGAGAATGATAAACATGACAATATATGTATAAACATGTGTATATATATATTTTTGCCACACGAAGATACCAGAGGATAGACGGTTTGTGCAGTAGTTGATCCCAATGCTTCAGATGTTGGCATTTTTGGCTTCAGCTGAAGCCGAGACCCTTCCTGCGCCCGTGCGGCCGCCATGAGCCGCAACGGCTATGGGCATGGTCCATACTATGGAAAGGGTGACCTGGTTAAGCAAGCTGAAAGCATCCTTGAATTGGAGGGATCTTTCAGAAACGCATGGGAAGGTGCAGGCATGGAATTTCCCCTTGTCAAGATGTAAGATAGAGGGATTGAGGGCATGGATTTTCCATGGTGTTTTGGTAGACTTGGATCCAGCTGATTCCAGCCAGATAGACCAGGCAAAGGCGGAAAGGGTGGCAACTCGGCGGCACTGCTGGTGCAGCTGTTGCTTGCAGCTGGCTTTTAGTGGATGTCTAAATGTATTGGAAGCCTGCACTGGCAAGCACGGACGCATCTTTAGGATTCTGTAAGTATTTCTCAAACGCGGCAGAACAGATATGTTTTATCTTGATTGTGACTGGCTGCTAGCTGAGTGGAAGGTGCGAGTTTGCATGCTGAACAGAGAGTCCTTTGCTGGAAACCGATGAGCCTTCATATTTTGTTGAGGGTTGCCTGCACGCTTTGACTGATTGAAGTCCACTGTAATTCATGATATCTTGAAATAGGGGGTCACTTTGTCAAAGTTTGTCTTGATTCATCATCCAGTATTGTTGAATGTGGCGAGAATCCCCTGGATCCATTTTGAATTTGCTTTCTTTCCCTCATTCCCAACAGTTGAGGACAACAACATGACCACCACTACGGAGAAGGAGGGGCTGGCTTTGAATGGATCGAAGCGGTTGCAATAGGGAGAAACTAATCCGGAATCCATGGCGAAACATATGAACCAGATAGAGCAAGCCAATATAATGTTGATCTGATGCATCTCTCACCGTTCATGATGTTTGAACAGATCTCTTGCGGTGCACGGATTCATTGATTCCACTTTAGTCCGTTGGGTTCTGTGCAGGACCGCAGATTACTGTGAGCTCCCTCCGTGCTGGAGAAACGGTCGACGTTTTCCACCGGTATCGCGCCTTGGTGAAAGGCAGGCATGGCCCCTTGATGCAGTAGAATAGTCTGGATGTAGCAGAGAAGCATGGCCATTTTCGCAGGATCAAATCAGCCCGCCTACGAGAGGAAATGACCATTTGTAGGAGTTGCTGGATACAGTGTATCTTTTTCATCTGACGTAGCTAGTGGTTTCCATAGACTCCATACAATAGGTGAGGACCAAATGATCAAAATGTGCAGAAGGTATGCAACAAAGAATCCACTCAAAGAGCACCTGTGACGTTGTCGTTGACAGCTGGTTCAGCTTCGGGCCACCTCAAATGTGTGATCGAAATTGACCAGCATACATATGTATACTTAGTATATATACGCTATGTATATGCATATGATGTTGCAATGCAATGGATTGTAATGTAATGGAATGGAGTGCAATGTATACATATATAGATATTTTTTTTGTTGCACCTGTCATTGCCTGAACCAGCGGAAATATTAAGGACAGGACCCCAATGGTTACTTCATGGTCCAGCACCGAACCTCTGGTGTCCTGCATCCCAGTACCTTGGTTGGCGATGGAAATTGTGCATAAGACATCTAGGAGGATATTAACTAATGGAAATATAATGGGAATTTAATTAATGTTTTTTTCTTTTTTTTTTTGCGGGAGTAGAATAGGATATCATGGGATGTTCCATTCCATAAATAATAGGGACACAAGATTCCATAATAGGAATACAAAGGGAATATATAAGCATCTATAGTCAACAGTTGGATTGTTTCTGATTCTGTACATATTGAATATATCTTTTCTCCCCAGTCCTTGTGTGATGGTCATCAATCCATGAACATGGGATTTACCCTCTGGTAAACTAACATAACTATGAAAAACCACAATTTTTTATGGGAAAATCGACTATAAATGGCCATTTTCAATAGCTATGTTAGTTTAACCAGAGGGTAAACCATCCAATACCCTCTGGTAAACTAACGTAACTATGGAAGATTCTCTGGAAGATCACCATTTTTAATGGGAAAATCCACTCATGATGTTTGGACTCCATTGATTCCATGGGATAGGCTACCATGAGCCGCCCTGCAGGTGTAGGGAAAACCGATGGCTGGACCACGGCCAGGGTCAATGAAAATTGGGACGTGGCTTGTCTCGGGATGCGATGGGTGGGGGTGGTGAGGGTGAAATCGAGGCTTGAATCTCTTGAGAGGGGTTGACTTAGTATCAACTTTCAAAGTTGGTGGGGTTTGCTGATGCATTTCATCTTCGCATCACAGATCCACATTGGTCCCATTGGTTGCAGTGCCGACGTGGAAAAGCAACAGTCACAGAGTCACAGAGTCACAGAGTCACAGAGTCACAGAGTCACAACATTTCAAGTTATTTTGCCTTCAGTTTGTGCTGAAAAACCGCTTTGGTATCCCCCAGAAACTTGAGCCCGGAGCCCCCATAAAGCAAGTTTAGAAGAAATAAGTCATGGGTCATCCATCATGGGAATCCAAATAGCTGTCAAACATATGATTAATATATATATATATATATCATATATATATATATATATCATATATATATATCATATATATATATCATATATATATATATCATATATATATATATATCATATATATATCATATATATATATATCATATGTATATATATATCATGTATATATATATATCATATATATATATACATATATCATATATATATATACATATATCATATATATATCATATATATATCATATATGTATATATATATATATATCATATATATATATATGTCATATATATATATATGTATATCATATATATATATCATATATATATATACATATATCATATATATATATATATCATATATATATATCATATATATATATATCATATATATATATCATATATATATAATAAATATCATATATATATAATAAATATCATATATGATATATATATATACATGATATATATATGATATATATATATGATATATATATATATATATATATCATATATATATATATATATATCATATATATATATCATATATATATCATGTATATATATATATATATATCATATATATATATATCATATATATATATATATCATGTATATATAATATCATATATATATATATCATATATATATATATATCATATATATATATATACACAGATAATGTGATATTATGTATTGACTTGACCATGCTTTGGTGAGGCTCAGTACTACAATCCTCACGATTACCAGACTTGGGTCGAGATCCAATGGACGCATCCACTCTGGTACAACCGGCGAGGGCATCGACTAGATGTGAAAAATCCTTCCATGGTGTCGCGGCGCGTTCTCCAGGGGAAACCCCTGGGTGAAGGGGGGATTGGCTGGCCTGCAAACTTTGCCCACACGAACATAATGAACATAGCTGTTAAATATATGTCATTATTTATATCATATATACAATATGATATTATGTAATGACTCATGCATACAAATTGATTGATATGACGATGTATCAAGCGACAGATTCGCATATGCTTGTTGACTTGCTGACCAAACCTCAGAATCATTGAGCGGGATTGTACCACCACCCTGCAATGGATGGCTTGGCTCCAACCATTGGTTGGTTGCCATTTGCGATTCATCCAAAGTCCCAGAACATCAATCACTGTAACGTTGAAACGGAGAACAGGTAAGAGACTTTACATGGACCATATTTCAGGCTTGGATAAGCCAATCTGTGAGCATTGTTACCCCTGTTGGTTGATGATTTGTTCGGGGGTTGTACTACTCCCACCTCCCCGTTCATATCAAACACCCACTATAGCTGGATCCCAAATATGTGATTTCCTCCCCTACATCTACCATGGTTTTGGGAAGTTTTTCATAGGATCCGGGCGCCGGGGGAATGGATTTTCCCAAAAAAAGGAGTGGAGATGATCATCATCCAAGCCCAACCCGCCAAGCCGCAAGCCCCCAAGCCCCCAAGCCCCCAAGCCCCCAACCCCTCAACTCCCCAACCCCCAAATACCTCCCAGGAAATCCCTAACCCCCCCAGCCCCAACGCCAGGTGACGCAGCGTGTGATGCCAGAGCAGGTGCGTCGTGGCAAGTCAGAGGCCCAGAGGCCTCCGCAGCTTAGCAACTTGGAGAAATGCGCATCTGGGTGGACAGTTTTGGCACCGGGGAACATGGATTTCTGGATGATTTGGCGCAGTTTTCATAGCTTCTTCGATGATTTTGGATGATTTTGGTGTCATTTTTCATGGTCAACATAGAGCTTGGAAAACACTCTGTGTAGGTTTTGTTTTTTTGCCAATGACTTGACCAATTTCCAAATGGACTTGGAGAAATGGATAACATTGACTGACGAAGGGGGTCCACATTTGGTAAATAGTTTGTGAGAAACACTCCATGTCATTGGGAGTCAACAATCTTGAGCCATACCCAAAATGGAACACCCGGTGCGTGTTAAAGCAGCAGTTTTTGTTTTTTCCCCGCCAAACATGGGGGAAAAACACAATCAAGTCTAACAAGTTGTCTATGGGTCAAAATTCAAGACTTTGGGAACGCGAAGATTTTAGATGATTTTAGTATTTATAAACTCAATTTTTGAACAATGGCTGGTCGTTGCTGGTGGGGCTGAAGAATTGAGAGACATGGCCAGTTTTCCACCCCAGTACCAGAACTTGGTGAGTTTGGGGATAACTTAGAATATCACCAAAAAAATGGTTGGCTTTATTTTTACAGCACCATTTCATCTCACTTAATATCATTGAAGATTCATCATATTCATTGAACGCATGTCGGATTTTGTGAGATACATGATGGCTGAATATCATTTAGTATGGTGTTTTCGCTTGATCAGTTATATAGCCCATAAAACAAGACAGAGCACAGCCCCATGAACTGGTGAGTTGATGTTAGTTTATCTCAAATGTGGCAAACCCAAGAATAAAACTACCATTTGCTGATGGTTTATATCACTGGATTGGTTTAAGGGAAAATTTACAGGAAACCCCTATAATTGATGGGAACATCCATGGTTTCCTGTAAATTTTCCCATTAACCAATCCAGTGATTATAGCACCCATATGGTGATTCTGTGGATGGTTTCATGGGCACCTGAGGCCTATTCCACTTGCGGTGGGGAGGTGAGCAGCCCGTGAACCCCGTCACCGAGGGAGCTGGCGGGTGGGGCGCCACTGGATCAAGAGCCTTGGTGTTTCAACTGGTGAAGGTTGATTCAGCTTGGCCTAACCCAATGATTAGGTTATCAATGATGAAACTATAAGATAGGAATCTTTCTACTTCTACTATCAATGATGAATTAGGATAGTAGGTTCCCTCAATTAAGATGATATTAGTCTGTTCAATATTAAGCTACATTAGGAGCAAGATCAATGATTGAGATTCATTGAGTAAGATCGATCAGCTTTGCAGTTTAACTGTGTTACCCAGAGGCACTGGAGCGTTGAATGTGATGAAGAAAGCTTTGTTGCCATTTTTGCAGGCGCACAGAGGGAGAAGAAATCCTTGAACACAGGAACATTGAAAACACCTCAGATGTTTTATCTTGGAAGCTCTGTCTTGACATGTCATTTTGGACTTTCTTCCAACTTCCTGCAATCTTGCTACTGACTGAGATCCATCTGACAACTACATCAACGCCTGGGAGGATGCATCTCGAAAGAATAGTTCTGGTAGACCCAAGAATTCACCTACCATGTGGGGATGATTGAAATCACAACCTGCCAAAAAACTTGTTTTATCATGGCCCCCAAAACGGGATCCAAACAAGTGGTAAAAACACATAAAGGGACCTCGACTGTAACATATCACATACAGTTTATATATATATATACACATACCTGTGTGCGTGTACATAGTACACAGAGTTTGGACAGAAGGTCCAGTCGTTCAAAGAGTTGGGGCATGAAAAGAACCCTTGAAGGAATTATAAACGAACAGAGCTACCTAGGGGCTTTGGCACTCCTACACAAAGTGTCTAAGGTTGCTTGATATATCTACAATAAACGAGCTCCCAACTGCAGCTCTCAGGCTTCCACAATGCACGTCTCACCCCCCGAAACAGCATGCGAGTGAAGCCGAAGCGTGCCTCTGGCTGGTCGTGCCTAACGTTGCTTCCTGAAGCGACAAGAAATTAGCTCCAAATTGGAAGGCATCCAAAACGCACGTCTTGCCACACCGAAACAGCATGCCAGTGAAGGCCGAAGCGTGCCTTTGGCCTGCGGCTGGTCGTGCCTAATGTCGCTCTGTGAATTGACCAGAAACTAGCTCCAAATTGGAAGTTTCAGGCAGCTCCAAATTGGAGTTTCCCGCCTCCAACGCGCGCGTTTTGCCACACCGAATCAGCATACCAGGGAATCTTCTTCTTCTGCTTCTTCTTCTTCGTCTTCTTCTTCTTCTTTTCTTCTGTGGCTGTTCTCTCCAACTCTTTGTCGGCACTTGCTGCCTGCAATCTCTTCTCTAACGCGCTCCCCCTTGCTGTCGGCAGGGGTCGGCGGATTATGTGCCGTATCTGGCAGATCGCACACTTACACATACCCTTTACAGGAACGTGTTTTTGAACCAAGTTTTTTGGATTCAGTATGATGAAGTTGTTTGATTCCGAGATCTTGGCGATTCACATATAGATCTTTATCAGAATGCTCCTACCGAGACCTTCACGTTCACACTGAGCCTACCGGGACCACCTTTGGGGAATGCGCGTAAAATCACCAGCTGTTTGGTGGTCACTGGATTGGCATGTTTTGACCCATGCCCGGATGTTCATTGAGGTTGTTTTCCGAATGTTGGGTCCCAACTACGAGATTATCTCAGCCTTCATCCAAAGCTCAGATGAGCTAGGCGTTCAAGCTGCGGGTGGGCAGGGGGTTCAGTAGAAAGGCTACTCACAGAATCTAAATCACCATCAATCACCCAAATGGAGGTAACGGTAACACATCCCAGGGTCTAAAGACAGTTAAAGAACATTAAGGACATGTAAAGATTCGTGACATCATCTCTGTTTGTCACAGTGCTTTATAAGCGCAGCTGGTGTTCTATTCTTGGTTGACTGCTACAGAGGGTCAGAATGAAGTTTGGATGTTGAAATATGTTGAGATCAATGGCCAGTGGCCAACGGATTCGTAAACAACGGACACACCGGTTGTTGGCCATGTGTTGCAGAAAGAATCGTGGAAATTGTTGATGCTGACGATCCGCTGAGACTCTGGCAAGTATTTCCCTGGATCAGGCATGAGCTGATGACAGCCTTTGAAAGATGTTGATTTGACATTTTGGACAGCCGTTTCCCGGCCTATCATCTCGCCATTTGATTCTCATCCAGCCCTGCTCCATATCTTTTCCAAATCCCCTAAGTCTAGTGAAGAATCTGTTAAAATGAGGTCGACCATCCAATGAGGGATGGCTATTTCTGGTAAACCTGGGGATGGTTTATGGCTACGCCTGATGTGGGAGGCAAGCTGGCACCTGCGCTTCTGCGTCATTTGCTGAAAGGCTGCGGAGGGATCGGCTGTTGCTGCCATTCTCCGCTGATGGTAAGAAATCTTG
The DNA here is from genome assembly GCA_003297045.1 of Symbiodinium sp. clade C Y103. Taxonomy (NCBI): domain Eukaryota; class Dinophyceae; order Suessiales; family Symbiodiniaceae; genus Cladocopium; species Cladocopium sp. clade C. The sequence continues at coordinate 4,874 of BGPT01001643.1, read as the reverse complement.
TCAAAGGATCAGGATGGTGATTGATGGTGATGGTGATGCAGGGATGCAGCGATGCAGTTATGCAGTGATGCGGTGATCCAGTGATGCAAAGATGGTGGTGGTGATTGGCGAAGATGGTGATGGTGGTTGACGAAGATGGTGATGGTGATGGATGATGATGGTGAGGGATTGATTGATGGATGGATTGATTGATTGATTGACTGATTCATTCTTTCATTTATTTATTCATTCATTTATTCATTCATTCATTTATTCATTATTTAATTATTTATTCATTCATTCATTCATTCATTCATTTATTTTTTCATTCATTCATTTTTTCATTCATTCATTTGTTCATTCATTCATTGATCGATTGATGGATTGATTGATTGATGGATTGATTGATGGATTGATGATGATGATGATGATGATGATGATGATGAGGATGATGAGGATGATGATGATGATGATGATGATGATGATGATGATGATGATGCTGCTGCTGCTGCTGCTGCTGCTGCTGACGCCGATGTCGTGGATAATAAAGGATAAAAACAATCATCAGGGGCTTTTTCATCCATCCAGATTGGTGAAAAAAATCTGGCCCTTGATGTAGAACACATGCTGGCAGACTTGATGCATGTCTCTCTCTCTCTCTCTTTTTCTCTGTCTCTATCTGCCTATCTATCAAATCGAAGACCTAACCCAACCTAACATAATCTAATCTAAACCTAATCCAAATCTAATCTAAATCTAATGTAAACCTAATCTAATCCTAATGCTGATTTAATCTTTATCAAATCCTAATCAAACCCTAATCTAATCCTGATCCAATCTTAATTTAATCCAAATCTGATTCAAATCCTAATCTTATCCTGCTCTAATCCTAATCTATTTCTAATCCAATCCAATCCAATCTAACCGAATCTAATCCAATCAAATCCAATCTATCCATATTACATTTTCCTGCGCGCGTGAGGTATTTCTGATTGAATTCTCCCGGTTTGATTTGAGGGTGGATAGTGAGCCCGCAAAATCTTCAGAGTAGCACCATTTGACGCTTTGCAGTGATTTTTTCTGAGTGCCAGGTCAGCACGTGGCTGCTTGCTACTTCATGTGGCCCATAGCCTTTCAAGATGGTCATGAATTCCCAGCCTATGTTCAGAGAGAGAAACTCATTGAACTCATGGTACAGATGGAGGCGGAATCTGTGGAACTGTTTTTTGTTGGAATGTTTTGGAACCACCAGGTAGCCATAAATGGAACGATTGGAATGCAATGTATTCATCATCCAACTGGTCAAATAGGAATCAGGAACTCTTCTTCGCAGGTGTTCTTCAAAGATGGTCGGTATCACCAAGCATCGCCAAAGTATCAATTCTCCGAACTCATTTATATAGATTCATTTTGTTTTATTTGGTCGAAACGTGGATTTCTCAGTATTTTCAGAAACACATAGATATAGATATAGTTTTATGATTGTTGCGAAGTGACAGATCCATTTTTTAAAGTTGTTTTTGTGTATATATGCCGGCTTTGTATATTACATATGTATATCTACATGTACAATATATGTATATATATTATATATACATATTATACTTACGCATTCTTGCATGGAAAACAGGTTTGGGGGCCATCGTTCAAACAACGGAACAGGGTCACGTGGCACGTAGGCGGCAGGGATTCCCAGTCGCTTCCCGCACGAGTCTCACCTCTACAAGATCTTTGCCTCCAAGGAGCCGAGAGATTCGATGCGAGGATGGAGGGTTCCATTAAAACCTCCATGAATGTTGGATGATTTTCCATGGCTAGGTTAAATAATGTTGGATGATCTTATTAATGTTGGATCCCATTTAAACCATTTAAAACCTCCATTTACTTCGGGGATTTTGCATGGCAAACTGTTAAATAACCAGAGGGTATATACATGGGCGTACATGGCTTTGTCTGAACATCGTGAGCCTCTTCTTATCCGTTGGTGAATCCGAAAATGATCCCGATGTTGTATGGCAAACTAATTGGGGGTGTAGCCTATTTTCAGACCTACCCAAATGGAGGTTTCCTAAGTCATGGGGGTACCTCCAAATCACGAAAAAGTCATGAAGGATAATTCTATTGGTATTTGAACATTAGTATTGAAACCCTTGGTGTCTTCGGTATCCTACAGTGGGGGTACCATCAAATGGATGGTTGATAATGGACATACGCTCTTAAAATGCATGATTTGGGGGTACCGTCATTTTAGGAACCCCCTGACTGATGAGAATCAGTTGGAACTGCCGGATTTGAAAAAAAAACATGGGGCTGCTTTTTCTTGGGAGTCCTACTTGAGCAGCAGATTGTCTCACTATTTGAGGGGTACCCCCCAATTAATCAACCAGGGTTAATTGGTCTGCGGGTGACATTAATGATAAATGAAGATGCATACCACAAGTAGACATGTGTAGCCTTAATTTTTTTTTGCTTATTTTCTGTGCCCAGCCATTCCTGATTGCATGATTCTGCATGGACTCACTATGCTTTTCTTTGATCATTCATTTCACATCCATGATGGCAAGGCAAATTCACTCGTACTTTCAGGAGTGGACGGCCCAGATGTGCCTCCATCCGCTGTTGAAAGTGCCGCCTCTTGGCGGTTTTAAGTTTTGAGCACATTTTGTCCCATGCCTACCCTCGAGTAAACCAACATAGCTATGGCATAGATGGCCCATTTATAGATGATTTACCTATTAAACTTATTAAACATGGTGATTTTCCATGGCTATGTTAATTTGCCAGTGGGTACATCATGAATCATGATGAAATCAAACATGAACTCCATCCAAACATCTAAAACTGCTCCAACATGTCTCCAATCATTCAGCTCCTTCGGAAATAGCGCTCAAGAGTTCCCCCCAAGCACTCGGCACTAGTTCTCCGACCCACATCACCAAACAAAGGTCAACTAGATAAGTTTTCAGAACTCTCCACCTCTTATCATGATTTTCATCCATTTTTCCTAACATCAGTGAAGCAAAACAGCATTTTGTTTCGGAGATCCAAACTGGTGATCCGTGAAAAAAAGTTCTGAGGCTCACCACCATGGTGGCGCGGCAGGCTGTGGCCACGGATCCTTCCAAGGCGGCCATAGAGGCGATGAATGCCCTGAAGAATCTGGCAGCCACTGGGGCTGGAGATCTGGGGATTTTTTTTTGGCGAACTCCTTCAATTTTTGTGGATGGAAAAGGTGAAATCATCCAGTTTTACCAGAGTTTTGTGAGATGTTGCGTTTCGAAAAATCTCTTTGGGGCTTGCGTTTTATGGCACAATTTGATACATTATGCGAAATTCATAGCCAATTCATGAAAATAAACTCTTGATTCTATACTCTATACTATAGTGAATGAATCAATGTGACACCCTTGGTGAAGCGCAGTTGAGAGCTTTTTGTTGGCCATAAATGTGATTGATCTTGTCTCCTTGGCCAAAATGCGTATTTCCTTTGTTGCCAGAAATGGGGGAACACAGTGAGTACTGTATATATCCATATTTTTTGCAAGGGCCATGACCCGTGGATTGGGTCGCCAGATTGTGGAAGACTCTTTAAAGATTCAAGATGATGCGGTTTTCGGATCATGTTGTTTCAAGATGGTGAGATTTTGGAAGATACTTTGGGGATAGGATGTGGCCAATACATCTTGATGATGAGAAAACGCCATTGAGAGACTCGATTCAAAAGAATCTTGGCTCGGTGGAACAATGTCTTTTTGAGCTGTAGTAGCTGGATTTTGGTTCACACCATCCGGGTATCACCAGATGGATGGGGATGTGCCCATCAAAAAAGGGTATAAATCGCAAAAGATATTGGGATATATCATGATATATTCCTTGATGATACCATTGTGTACAAACAGGACGGAGCCCCCCAATTCGACCATTGGATTTTGACCATGGCATAGTTGATGTTGAGAAGAGAAGCCGCTAGTTTAGCTGTCCCATGGTGTCTTCAAGTGATTGTTTTGACTGCATCCTTCATCACTTTTGAGCTACATCGAAGAACTTGACGGATGGATGGACGTTCTACAGTATTGAGGGATTGCTGTGGCTAGCTTGTTTGCAATAGAACGAGTTATATAAACATCTAGTCTATGTATTTTCATTCCTCGATTTGTGTATGATTATGATTTGTGTACGCTTCATTGTGTTCTCAATTATCATCCGGTATCAATGGTCTAGCTAGAGCTCATCCATGCTTGCCATGAAGTTATCATTCTTGATTCTATATCATCCTCTGGGGTCAATTTCCGGCACACCCGAGGACGCCAGAGCATCTTGGAACCGCCAACTTGGTCAGCCTGAGAAGCCCTATCCCAATAAGGGTGTGGCAAAGCTTGGATGGCTCCTTGGTGACAGGTCGAATCTTTTGCGGTTAGCAGTTTTGGTATCTATCTATATATATATATACATATATATATATATACAGTATGTATAGATATATTTATATTATATATATATACAGTATGGATATGTGTATGTATATATATATATTGTCATATGGTACCTTGCCCCAGACCTACCCTTTTAGTATTTCGCCTGGTATTGACATTGTTTGTTCACATTCTCGCGAATTCTTCTGTCTCCTCCAAGGAGTTGGGAGGCCATGGACGTCCAAGCTTGGAAGAACAAGCAAGAGCTGCTGGTTTCACTTTCAGATCCTTTCAGCTTCGATTTTCATCATTTTTGAATGTTTCTTTTCGTATTCTAGTCCCATTAAAGTAATTTGACAAAAATAATGGATGCTTGATTTGATTGATATTAAAGGGCTGCCGCCCCCTGCCGCCGACCCCATAATGATAGATTTGGCTGTCAGATAGCAAGATGGGCCACTCATAGGAATGACCAAGGGCTGT
>BGPT01001642.1:118661-138284 GCA_003297045.1 Symbiodinium sp. clade C Y103 | reverse complement strand
TAATGTATGTAATGTATGTAATGTATGTAATGTATGTAATGTATGTAATGTATGTAATGTATGTAATGTATGTATGTATGTATGAATGTATGTATGTATTAAATGTATTAATGTAATGTAGTGCAATGTAATGTAATGTGATGTAATGTGATGTAATGTGATGTAATGTAGTGTAATGTAATGTAATGTAATGTATGTACATATGTACTTGTATACATGCATATACGCATGTTCTTTCTTGTAAATATACGTACATATACATTCATCTAAATCTGCATATATATATATATAGGGTAAAGGCTAGAGGTTCCCCTGAAGTAGATTTGATCTTATGTGGGTGATCACGACTAGTTTTTTTTTTTTAAACATGTGTTCCACAGTGCTTTTTGCTCTTCCTTGAAGAGGCTAACAGGACCGAGCTATCAACAACTGCGCGGACGAATTCGAATTCTGTCCGCGTTGGAAATTTGGATTTTTTTGTTACTTCATGTGCTGCCAGGAAATGAGATTTTGCATCTACCAGTAGAATTTGGGACTAAACACATTGTGTGGTTTTAGCTATTGTTTATCATGTCATAATCTCCTAAAGAACCAAGAGCGAAATCAACATTGTTTTTACTTTCTCCTCCAGTCTTACATCCACAACGGAGTTTTGAAAGCGTCACTGGGCTTGACGGCACCATTCACTTTGTGAAGATAACATCTCAGAGCGTGATGGACTCGATACCAGGACGCAAATGCTGACAAAATGTTGCGATGTTCCATCATGTCCACAGACAAACAGCGTCTTCAATGGAGCAACACGACAGGCAACATCTTCAACATAGCAACAGAAACAAACAGCAACATCGTGAACATAGCAACAAGACAAACAACATTTTCTACTTGGCCGGAAAAACAAACAACAACATCGTCAATATAACAAGACAAACAACATCTTCAACATAGCAACAAAAACAATCAGCAACATCGTCAACATAGCAACAAGACAAACAACATCTTTAATTTGGCAACTAAAACACGCAGCAACATCATCAACATAGCAACAAGACATTCAACGTGGCAACAAAAACAAACAGCAACATCGTCAACCTGACAACAAGACAAGAACATCGTCAACGTTGCAATAACACACGCAACCTGGCAACCTCTTCAACGTAGCGGCGGAGACAAACAGCAACATCATCAACGTAACAACAAAGCAAGCAGCATCTTCAATGTAGCAGCTGCTTTCATCAAACGCAAACAGCAGAATGTTATTAGCCCGCTCCCACACCCCTGCGCATCTATATACCAAGACGCACTTCAACTAAGCAATCATCATTAACACAACAAATTCAACCTAGCAATTGCTTTCATAAAGCACACCCAGCAGAAAGTTAGCCCCCACCAACCCCCAACCCCCCACCGATCTGTATACCAAAACGCAATTCAACGTAGCAATCATCATTTCCACCACGTCTGCAACCTAGCATTTGCTTTCGTCAAGCACAGCCAACAGAACGTTATTAGCTTCCCTCAACCCCGCCCTCAGCCATCTGTATACTACATCGCAAGACTAGATGTTCCTTGAACTTCCAAGGAACCTCCAGCCTTGCGCCTATATGTATATATTATATATTCATACATATGTGCAGATAGTTTTCTGTTCTTTTTCTGTGTATATGTATATGTATATGTATATGCATGTGTATATGTATATGTCTATGTCTATGTTTATGTATATGTATATGAATATGTATATGTATTTGAATATGTATATGTATATGTACATGTACATGTATATGCCTGTCTATGTAAATGTATATGTATATGTATGTGTAGATGTAGATGTATATGTATATGTACATGTACATGTATATGCCTGTCTATGTAAATGTATATGTATATGTATGTGTACATGTACATGTATATGCCTGTCTATGTAAATGTATATGTATATGTATGTGTAGATGTAGATGTAGATGTAGATGTATATGTACGTACTGTACATGTACATGTACATGTACATGTATATATATACATGTATATGTAAATGTATATGTAAATGTATATGTAAATGCATATGTATATGTATATCTATATGCATATCTATATGTATAAATATGTGAGGTTGTCCTAAAGCAGACATGTGACAAATTCACAACTGAGTTTTCGAAACGGTTAGGAAGATAGAACATTGCCAACGTGGCACATGATAGTAGAATCTTTCAGCAACAAGAGGCGTTTTAGTAGATTTCTTCCAAACAACCAGAGCAACGTAAGAAACAATGTATCCACGATCAAAAAAACATCCGAACCGCAGTTTGACGCATATTTCCACCATTGGTACCAGAGCAACTGGTCCCAAAATGGAAACCCTTTGAATTGAACGGCATGAACGTGTCTTAAGAATTAATTGCAGGCTTGATTTTCATTCATGACCACTGAAGACTGAAACGTCAATATAACTTGAATCCCAGATCACGGATTTGGTCGATTGCACGTCACGTTTTGGAACTGCTGTCACTAGATTGATTTAAGGGGAAGGAATCCATGGAGTTACAAGCCAAACATGGGAGCTTCCTATACAAACATCCCACGAACCAATTCTGGGATTCACTGGGATTGTGATCTAGACTTGTAGACTAAACCAATGGGGATAAACCACATGGAAATCCCAATAAAAGCTTTTATTTTTGTTCTTCGTTTATTTAGGTTTCTTTCATTTGGGATGCTGAATACTACCAGGCTCCTCTGGGCTGCTGAAAGAGCTTGGTGGCAAACGCTAGCCCCTGCCAACTCCTCTGCATATTTTGTCCAAAGAGACATCACAATGAGTGAATTGGTTTGTTCAATTGAAGGTGAAATTCTGCCCCAAAGACTGGTCACAGTTTGGAAAAAGACGCTGAAAGGCAAGGAAGACCAAAGCTCACAGACCCACCAACAAAATTGAAATACAGGTTGCACATACGAAGTTGGGTGCAAACAAGATGAGAGATGGATTGCCCAATGCGGATGTCATACCGAATTCAAAGAACAAAGGAAGAATTTCCAGCGGCAACATGTTGCCCGAATTCCGGTAGCAATTGACCAATTATGATCCTCCAAATTTGTCACCCAAACTATGCCCTCATAGACATGAACAAATTGTTTGCCGCTACAGCCCCATGACATTTACACATGCAGCAACCTATTTTTGCTCGCATGGACATCTACAGCCGGCTGCTCGTGTCATTTGTATGTTGATGTTTTAGAATGTGTTTGTTGCCCGTTGGTGTAGACATGAAACATGGGCTGACATAATCCACATTATCCACTGGGCTGCTTCGGTGGTGAATGGCGAGAGCGTTGAGCTGAGCTATGGGTGTCAATATTCCCAACAAAGTATGGGGACGCCCGTTAGAGGTACGAAGTGAGTTTCGCAAAGGCCTAACATGACAGGGGGTTTAAAACACACTGTATTACCATTCCGCAAAGCTAAGCATCAACCATTTTGAGGTTGGAAAGAATTTTCTAGCCTTCGGCATTTCGCCGCCATGTGGCTTGTGGCTGGGGGCGGCTGGGGCATGGAGGAAGAGAGAATAGGTTATATCATGTTATATCAAAGCTGGTCGCTGAAAAAGCTAGTTTGTGTAAAAGCTGGTTAGTGTAAGGCTAGTTTGTGTAAAAGCTACAGTAGTTGGTGTAAACAACATTGGGCTGCGTAAAAGCTGGTTTGCGTCACAGCTAGTTTGTGTAAAGGCTAGTTGGTGGTCTGTGCAAACGCTGGTTTGTGGAAACGCCAAAAGGCGGTTGGTGTAAAAGCTAGTTTGTGCAAAAGGTAGTTGGTGCGAAGATAGGTTGGCGTAAAGTCTGGGCGGTATAGCTCACAATTCCTTTTAGCAGGCAGCATCCTCAGCATCGGGGCAGGCCGAAGCAACAAAATGAAGGACTCGTGTTAAAACAGGCGAAGAAGAAGAAGAGGAGGAAGCGGAGGGAGGGGAGGAAGCGGAGGGAGGGGAGGAAATGGGGAACGGCGGTTAGGCAAAGCAAAAAGCGGTCCACGAGGGGATCTAAAGATCAAGCTGTACAGTAGCTATAGCTACAGCTGGGATTCTATCTAGAGCTAGAGCAAGCTGAAGCTAGGAGATCTTAGAACAAGCAAGGAAAAAATTAAAGCTAGGAGATCTCAAGAACAAGCTAAAGCTACAGCATAAGCTAACGGTAGGAGACCTATAGAACATGCTCAAGCTAGGAGATCCAAAGGACATACTAAAGCTCTATATGGAACAAGCTAGAGCCAAGAGATCTGTATAAAACAAACTAAAGCTTTGTAAAAACAATCTAGGGCTGGGACCCAACGGAAGCCAGAGCAACGCAAGCAAAGGGAGCAGCACTAGCAACTAGCAACAAGCGCATCCACAAAGCACGCCAGCAGGCTGTCGGATTGTCTTCCAACCCCGAACCTTTGTCTCCCCAATTTGGTTTCCAACACAAGAAGAGCGGGTGCCAGCGTCGAGATGGGTCTGTGGAAATGGGGTTAGAGGCCTATTTTTTTTTTTTAATGAGGAACTGGTAGATCTGTGATAGGAATACAGGATTTCCACCATTATCAAACCGATGATGTGGTCTGATTGGCTGCGTGACAGAGCCTTGATGTCTGCGCCTGCAGCAATGTTTTTCTCAATCCATATCCGATAGCTTTGGTTGCCACAAAACAGGATGGTGACAAAGCTTCGCTGACTTACTAAGCATGTAAAGAACAAGGCTTCGGCTGAAGCTGAGCGCTGCAGCGTGCGCGTTTTCGATGTCCGCTTTGCCAAATGTCAAGCGCTGCCAAAGGCGCTTGGTTTTGCAAAGTGCGTCGCGGCTTTTGTTGCCACGGGGCAGGGATGGGTGGGCTCTTGCTGCAAGGCCACCAGGAAGAAGATCACCCGGATCGTCACTGACTGGTCCAAGCCTCGCACAATCAACGACATGGCTCGGGCAACCTGGCGGGGCCAATGTTTTGGTGGAGAGGCCCAATGGAAATTGCAGTGCTTGGCAGACTTGATCCCATAGCAGTGCCTGCACTGAACAATAAAGTTTGTTTATTTTTGTAGTGCAACGCGCGAATGGCCAGTTCTTAACACGCCAACCCAATACTGGAAAACAGTTCTCCCTGCATCGAACGCATGAGGGCTTCTGAATTTGGCAACATTTAGACTTGGACGGAATATTCTTAATTGCAATGGGCTTTTCCTCGCAGACCCACCCCATTGACCAAAATCTACTTGTCTATTTTATTTTGTATCTATTGTTGAACAATAACAAGATGTTGCCTTTTGTGAAGAAGCTTTGATGACTGATCATGACATGTTTTGCCATTTTCTTTCATCTTCCAACTATGGGTAACGTTAGTTTTCTTCGACCCTCAAATTTGTGGTGGTTCCGCGCGGGCATCCATTCTTGGAATAACATTCGGACCATGTCAGGAAATCGGTCATTTCATTTTCAGTCAGTTGGGTTGCAAAACGCTTGATTGAAGATAACGTGAACCCAAAACATTTGTATTTGGAAACCAAACAGACATTCATTGGTTGTGCATGAGTGCAGACCGGAGTCGTTCTGGCCCGCAAGTGCTACTTGTATTTTTTGTAGGATGCCGTTTTTACTGGTTGATGCACACGTTGCCAACTTGGCAAATCTCCAGCCTGTTTCCCGTGAACATGATTCAAAATTTGGGCGTGGCACACATGTGTAGTTTTGTTTTTTAATGGTTCAGATCGCCTCTCGTTGCAATGTCTCCTGTTTACCCTGACGGTATCAACACTGGCAACAGGAGGCTGGAATTGCTGCTGGGGTGTGCCAAAACTGTTCCACCCAAGTCATTGACACTTCAGAGTGGTCATCCGCAAAGATTTCCATGTTTATGACCGTTTGAACATACGTGTGATTTGTTTTTTTTTGTAAATATATTGTGCATATTACATATACAGTGTATATTGAATATAATGTGTATATATACTGTCTATGTCTATGTTTATGTCTACGTTTATGTCTATGTCTATGTCTATGTTTGTGTTTTTGTCTATGATGTGTATGATGCTTGTGATGTCTGTGATGTCTTTGATGTCGATGATGTCTATGATGTCCATGATGTCCGTGATGTCATTGAATTCTATGATGTCTATGTCGATGTCTGTGTCTTGTTTATGTATGTGTGTATGTATCTGTAGATGTGGTTGTAAATGTATCTGTATCTGTACCTGCGTATGTAATATGTATGTAAAGTACAAAATTCCACAAACAAATATGTATCAGAGCTAAAAAGAAGGATGTCACCGTGGATGACCGCGAGGACTGGGAAACATCTCCCGACCATTTCCGAATCCGAAGTTGAGGTGTCGGCGTTCCCAACAGGCGAGATGTTGCCGGGAAAACACCCAAGGAAGCGGGGATTTACCATTAAAAAAAATGAGATATAACAGGGGAGTATGGCGATATCATTGGGATCTAATGGGGGATACAAAATGATACAAACAACAATATCCAGTTTCTCTGACAGCTATACCCGCCTGGCATCCGCATTTTCAGGCCCCCACATGTTTTTTTGACTCCAAACAGTTGGCCTGAAACCTGCAAAACCAACTAATGGTTTGTCCGTGTAATATTTGCCATCAACATCAACATGTCAATTTTGGCGTAAGTATACCTCATTTATGAACAAACCCATGTGTGCGCATTGATGGTTGAACTTAAGAACCCAAACTGTAAAAGTTGATGCGGGAAGTCTATGTTTGGACATCGATTCATGCATAGGCCTCAAAAACTACCACCGATGGATTTGTATGAAATTGTTGCACGTACACCTGAGCTGGTCAACAGTTTCGGCCCATGCCACGCGCCTCATCTTTTGAAACAAGGGACCAAAATTATACATAGTTAATTGTTAATGCGCTGGGGTGTCTTTGGTGTGCGGGAAGTCCCTATTCTGTTGGGACCCCAATCTGACGAACTAGACCAGGGGCCCCAGGGCAACAGCATTTGGAGAACCCTCTAATCCCACCACTCGGGAGTACGTATTACACACACACACACATATATATATATATGTACACACATATATATATATAAACACATGTATATAAATATGTATATATATATATACATACACACACACATTCCTGCCTTTTTCTTTCAAAGATATGTTTTCACCATTTCCCTTCATGTTTGTTTCCCATTGTCGTTGGTTTCATCTCATTTTGAGATATATTGAAGTGAGATATCCTGTTCCCAAAACACGAGTGTCCCAAGTTGATTGGTTCTATGCCCACTTTTCAGTGGGTTCAGCCACTTCCTTTGCGGTTCCAACAGGGATTCAAACCACTGGGTTGCAAACCGTCCACCAACTACCGGTTAAACGCGCAAAACAATAGAACATAGTACCGAACAAGGCGGTGGCGGAAGTTTTAAAAGGTAGGAGAGGTATGTTGTTGTGATGCACAGATGGCAGGGCGAACCCACTGATGGACCGAAAGGTGGCTGATGATCTGAGTCTCTTTCTCTCTATCTCTCTCTGTCTCCTTCTCTCTGTGTCTCTCTCTATCTCTATCTCCATCTCCATCTCTATATGTATCTCTATCTCTAATCTAAATCTCTCTCTCTCTCTCGATCTCTCTCTCTCTCTCTCGATCTCTCTCTCTCTCTCTCACTCTCTCTCTCTGTCTTTATTTATCTGTCTGCCTGTCTCTGTGTTTATCTATCTCTATGACTATCTATGACTATCTATGAGATTCTATGACAATCTATGACAATCTATGACAATCTATGACAATCTATGACTATCTATGACTATCTATGACTATCTATGACTATCTATGCCTATCTATGACTATCTATGACTATCTATGACTATCTATCTCCATCTCTCTCTATCTCCCTATCTATCTATCTATCTATCTATCTATCTATCTATCTATCTATCTATCTGTCCGTCTGCCTCCCTGTCTGCCTGCCTGCCTGCCTGTCTGTCTGTCTGTCTGTCTGTCTGTCTATCCAGTAGTAGCTATTTCTTTCTTCCTATCCATCTATCCATCTATCCATCTATCCATCTATCCATCTATCCATCTATCCATCTATCCATCTATCCATCTATCCATCTATCCATCTCACCATCTATCCATCTATCCATTCATCCAGCTACCCATCATATCCATCTATCCATCTTTCTATCTCTCTATCTACCTACCTACCTACCTACCGACCTACCGACCTACCGACCTACCGACCTACCGACATACCGACCTACCTACCTACCTCTCTCTCTCTCTCTCGCTCTATTCTTGTCTATCTATGTTTCTGTCTCTCTGCCAATCCCTCCCAATCTCTGTATCTCTCTTTTTCTCTGGCTCTCTATCTCTCTCTGTCTCTCTCTCTCTCTCTCTCTTCTATCTGTTCTATTTCCCTCTATTTCTCTCTATTTCTCTCTATTTAACTCTATCCCTTTCTATTGCTGTACCTATCTGTCTGCCTGCCTGTCTATCTATCTATCTCTACCTCTATCTCTCTACCTATCTTCTATCTCTATCTCTATCTCTATCTCTATCTCTATCTCTATCTCTATCTCTATCTCTATCTCTATCTCTATCTCTATCTCTATCTCTATCTCTACCTAGCTAGCTATCTATCTACCTACCTGCCTAATCTACCTACCTGTCTAATCTATCTAGCTCTCTCTCTCTCTCTCTCTTTCTTATGTATCTATCTATCTATCTGTCTGTCCGTCTGTCTGTCTGCCTGCCTGTCTGTCTGCCTGTCTGCCTGTGTGTCTGTCCGTCTGTCTATCCAGTACTCCATCTATCCATCTATCCATCTATCCATCTATCCATCTATCCATCTATCCATCTATCCATCTATCCATCTATCCATCTATCCATCCATCCATCCATCTAACCATCTTTCCATCTATCCATTAATTTATTCATCCAGCTACCCATCTGTCCATCTTTCCACCTACCCATTTTCCTACCTAACTCTCTGCCTACCTACCTACCTACCTACCCACCTCTATCTCTATCTCTATCTCTCTCTCTCTCTCACTCTCCCTCACTATCTATCTAGTTCTCTATCCATGCTTCTGTCTCTCTGCCAATCCCTTCCAATCTCTGTATCTCTCTTTTCTCTGGCTCTCTATCTCTCTCTGTCTCTCTCTCTCTCTCTCTCTTCTATCTGTTCTATTTCCCTCCATTTCTCTCTATTTCTCTCTATTTCTCTCTCTATCTCTCTCTCTATTGCTGTACCTATCTATCGGTCTGTCTGTCTATCTCTATCTCTATCTCTATCTCTGTCTCTTTACCTAGCTAGCTACCTCCCTACCTGCCAAATCTACCTACCTGCCTAATCTATCTATCTATCTGTCTGTCTATCTATCTATCTATGTATCCATCCATCCATCCATCCATCCATCCATCTATCTATCTATCTATCTATCTCTCTCTCTCTCTCTCTCGCTCTCTCTGTCTGTTTATCTCTACCTTTTTTCTATCTCTATCTCTACCTCTAGCTCTATCTCTAAAAAGCACCTCAGCCTCAGAGCACTTTTGGAAGTTGAGCCGTTGAAAAAATGCACGCCGTCGTGGCGGCGAAGGACATCTCGATGTCAAAATGTTAAAAACACCGCGGGTTCGGAACACTTTTGGACATTTAGCTGCTGAAAATACACCTTTGGTGCGAAGCACATGTGCAGGTCAAAAGCGTTAAAAACAGAGCGGGTTCGGTGCACTTTTTGGACGCTGAGTGCACGCAATTGTGGCGCGAAGCACAGTTCGGAGTCAAAATGGCCTTATTGTCGGACCACTTTTGGAAGTTGTGCTGTTGAAAAAGTGCACGCAGCTGTGGCGCGAAACGCGTTCCCAAGTCAAAACGGTAAACACCACATGTTCGGACCACTTTTGGACTTTCAGGCGTCGCTTTATGTGGCCGGCGCAATGGATTCAATATACACGTTCACAAAAGTGAGCCAAGTGTGTGGGGCTTGCAGCACTTTCAAAAACGATGGCAAGCGTGGGGCTTTTGAAGAGGACCTGCGGCGATGCATGTCGCGCGGCAGGTGCAATACAATAGACATCTCCATCAGACATGTTAGGAGGTCAGGGCGCTGATTTCCTGAGACATGTGCATTTTGGCGCATCAGATCTTCAGGTTTGCTAAGATGATTTTGCGTGACAGGCGCCGCACTTCGTACGACCTGGCCTCACTTTGTAGTGGCAGGTGCAGTACTTGAGACAGCTTCCACCCCACAAAACGCATTGGTACGAGGCCGTCGGGTCTGCACTCAACTTCCCATTTTAAAGGAAGTCTTCCAAGACTGCTTCGTGTTTGATGTTGCCCACATGGACTTGGTGAGGAAGTCTCCCAGGAATTCTTCGCTCCGGAGCTGTGAATTTGCATGTTTGAACTTGCATTCTTGCAGAAAGTCTCGCATAATTGCTTCCTGTCAGACAGATACATCAATAGATGGATAGAGATCGGCTTCGCGCCACAGCCACGTGCAATGGTTGATTTCGCGCGCTGCTATCTTCTTTCTCCTGACTTTTCCTCTTCTCTGATCTGCTTTCTACTGACTTTCTCTTCTCTCACCCTTTCTCTTCTCTGACTGCTTTCACAACTGTTGGGGCAGCTGTCCATAAGTCGGAAGTTTAACTTCTAAACTTCCTTCGCTAGATAGATAGATAGAAGGATAGGATAGGATTGGATTGGGTTGGGTTGGATTAGATTATATAGATTAGATTAGATCAGATTAGATTAGATTAGATGATAGATAGACAGACAGAGACAGACACACAGGACACGCGACCACTTACCTAGTTGTCCGAAGCTTCGCATCAGTGGTTGAGAAATGTTGTGGATGTGTTGAGTTTTCTTCTTCGTTATGCAGTGACATGCAACGATGTAAAGCAAACGATTTTGCAAGGCGCCGCTATCAAATCCAGTAGTTTGCTCTAGCTGTTTTATTTGCAAATTTTGGTTCTGTTCATTCCATGCTTTTTTTGATAACGAGGACTTCCATGCTAGCTCCATGCAAGCAATCCGTGAGCAAAATTTCCACAAAAACTTTGGCTAATCCAGTCACCAGGTCTGCTAGAAGCAGACCAAAAATTATCCCGGCAAGAGTCCCCAAACAGTGGGGTGTGAAGATAGTGAATGAAAGTGTTGAGGATGGTGATGGTGATGATGGTTGATGATGATGATGATGATGATGATGATGATGATGATGACAATGTTGCGGACGATGATGTTGATGACGGTGATGTTGATGATGGTGATGATGATGATGATGATGATGTTGAGGATGATGAGAACAAGATCTCTGCTCTGTTCACCATGTCCCTGTACAAGATTTCCACAAATGGTGGCCTGGCAAGATCTCTGTACAAGATCTCTACAAGAGTTCTGTCGGCAAGATCTCTGCAAGAGACCTCTTGGCAAGCTCTCTGTGCAGATCTCTTAGATTGAGGTCTCTTGGCAAGATCTCTGTGCACGCTCCCTATAGGACGTCTCTTGGCCAGATCTTTGTACAAGCTCTCTATAAGAGCTCTCTTGGCAAGATCTATGTAAGAGACCTCTTGGCAAGATGTCTGCAACAGATCTCAATGCAATGTCTCTGTGCAAGATCTTCACAAGAGGTGTCCTGNAGATCTATGTAAGAGACCTCTTGGCAAGATGTCTGCAACAGATCTCAATGCAATGTCTCTGTGCAAGATCTTCACAAGAGGTGTCCTGGCAAGATCTCTCTAAGAGATCTCTCGGCAAGATCTCTTTTTGAGATGTCTGTAGAAGCTGTCTATAGGAGATCTCTTGGCAAGATCTCTGTTCTTGGCAACCTCTCCATACAAGCTCCCCATAAGAGGTCTCTTGACAAGATCTGTTTCAAAGATCTCTGCGCAAGCTCTCCATAAGAGCTCTCTTGGCAAGATCCCAACAGATCTCTATGCAATGTCTCTGTACAAGATCTCTACAAGAGGTCTCTTGGCAAGATCTCTGTACAATATCTTTATAGGAGCTCTCTGTGCAAGATCTCTATATAAGAGGTCTCTGTGGCAAGATCTCCGCACAGAAGCTTTTACGCACAGAACCTTGTACACAGAAGTCTTTACACACAGAAGCTTTTGCACAGAGGAGTCTTTACACAGAAGAGCCTTTACACAAAGACGCGTTTACACACAGACCTGTTTACAGGCAGAAGCTTTTACATAGAGAAGTCTTCACACGGAGAACTTTTACACAGGGTAGCTTTTACACACAGAAGCTTTTTTACACACACACACACACGTTTTTACACAGAGACATATCCAAATCGCAATTTTACACCAGTTTTGGCCGTTTGACCTCCATTTCGTGCGAAGAGGTTGCATCTGAAGTTGCAAAAATCGCCATTTTAAACCCGTTTTGACGGGTTGCATCTGAAGCTGCGAAATCGCAATTTTACACCAGTTTTTGACGTTCGACCTCCATTTCGTGCGAAAGGGTTGCATCTCAAGTTGCGAAATCGCAATTTTACACCAGTTTTTGCCGTTCGACCTCGGTCCATTCGTGCGAAAGGGTTGCATCTGAAGTTGCAAATTCGCACCGCGCCACCAGGAGAGCGATCCGGTGCGCAAAAGTGACGAGAGGGTTGTGCGAGCACATCTTAGATTTTCACAAAACATTGCGCGCACCACGCAAAAACAAAATTGAAAATGTCAAAAACGACGTTTTACGAAATGGACATAGCTCGAAAAACGAGCACGGCGCGGTGGTAAAACGACATTTTTCGAAAAAACCAAGATCCAACCGTAATCTCGTGCGAACCTTCGCAGTCATGGACACGTCAGAAGGGAACTTTTATGCGAGAATTTACAGGAAAAATGCCGCGGCCCAAATGGCGCACCTTGACAACACCGGGCCTTTACTACTACTGTAAGAACCCTGAGTGTGGACACACTGCTTGGGGAAAAAGGTGGAGGAAACAGAACCGAAAAACAAAAAAAATAATGAGAAGACAAAGAAGAAGACGAACAACAAAAGGCACCAAAAAATGAACACAAAAACAGTAGCAAAACAAATGAACACATAAAAACTAAACATCAACTATAAACAAGAAAAGACAACATGAACACAAACAATGAACAAATAGAAACAACATAAAAAAACGAAAGAAGAGGAACATAATATATATTGGAAGAGGGACAGCAATAAATAAAAATAAACAATGAATAAAACCGAAAACATGAAAAACACACCACGAAAAAAAACGTAAAACGGAAATAAAAGAACCAACGGAAACATATAGAAAACAAAAACAAATCAGACACCACCGATGGAGGACACTTCTTCCAGTTCCACGACTAGCAACCACACGGAATACAAATAGATAGACATGCACTGGCATTTCCTGCAGGCTTTGGATGCAGTTTCAAATATCAAAAAAAAAGGCAGATTCCCAGACTCTTCAGATCGGTCACGTCTTTGTACACCGAACATGAAACACCAAGAATGGAAACACGAATTAGCAACCAAACCAGGAGAAAACGTACTAAGAAACCGTCAGATGTATGCAATATATATATATATATTTTATATATATGTAAAATATATATATATATATATACAGATAGACATGTCATACAGGCAGATTGCTGTAAGTATCTCGTGTCCCCCCAAAGGTTCGTGAACATGCCATAAAATTTTGATCTGTGCAGCCCCTTTCGCAGGCCTTGCTGCACTTAGCTCGGAGACGGAAGAGGCTGTGGATGGACACCCTTCCTCAGGCCGAGTCAGCTTGGAGAGAAGTAAAGCAAGCACAGAAACCACTTCAATGAACCAGAAGTATCAAAAAAATGGAATTTCACCACACGGAGGTACCACAACTTTGCGTGCGCTAGACCCCAAAATATCATGAGTTGCCGTCTTTTTCTTTCATTTCTCGTTTGAGACATTGCAATTGCCAAACGCGTACACACACACACACACACCGAAATGCACGTCCGCAAATTGCCAGAACCTAAAACCCCAAGAGGGGAACTGCAGGTTGTGGCAATTTTCGTGAAATTTTCACCATCGAATTGCAGGAAATTTTGGAAACACCCAAAAAGATAGAACAGTAAAATCCTACCCAAGTCATAGCAAATTATTCTCCTATGTTTTTTGGGTACTATACCCAAGTTTGCAACTGGTACCCAGACGGATTAACGATATGGACCAGAGACTTGACTGCTTTAGAAAAAAAATCCAATTTGGATCCTCATCAAATGCCTTTGTCTGAAAATTGTTGGGAAAGCACCCCAAATCCCATGATTCATCATCAGGTTCACTACTTGAATATGGCCAGAAGATCGGACATTTTCCCCGTACCAAACCCAGGTGAACCTCTGGGCTGTCAAGGCGACTTTAGGCTCGCAGGAAAAGGTGACGTGCCACGTCTGCCAGACGGATCGGTGACGTCCATAGGCGCGATTTTGCTGATGGGGATGTGTGATAGCCATTGGGTGGTAACTCCGTGCCCATCCCAGACTTGGATGGACATTTTACAGCCGTGGGTAAGAACCATGGGTTTTTTTCCCCGTGATTTCCCTTGAAATCATCCATTGAATGTAGATTTGCGCGATTCATGATGTTTCCCCTATGGGATGGCCCAGCATCAATCCGCATCCGCGAGGCAGTTTGAAGCATCCGCATTGCACACCGTGCATTTTCATGGCTCTAAAAGCCAGTGGATCCAAGTCATCCCTTTGCAGCGCAGGTGCTGGATGTGCCTCGGAGAATACTCGCAGAAATGGTTGCTGTTTGTTAAATTGCTGTTTGTTAAAGGCTTAAAAAGGCATGAAGATTGAGAGGTATACCTGTATACCCAAAGATACCAGATACAGAAGTGTATACATTGTGGTAGACTTAGTCATGACACTCCGAGTTGGGAGCATTTGGCGATTGTCATGCACATCAAAAGGATGACCAAAATTTGATCATTTGATCCTTAATGTTTTCTCATTCCCACAGAGTCCCGGAATGCAGTGAAGAATTGGAATTGGATGGAGGGGAAATTCACAGGGCCCACCCGATGATCTGGAAAAAAACTGTACCTACATTACCTACTGTTTCTGAGGTGAGTACTGTCACTTCCCACATCCCATGACCAAGAAGGACACGGGCGGCTGCAGCGACTTGCGGGGAAACGCCCGGAGAGTTTTGTTCAGATATGGGTTGGCAACTTTTTTGCACATTGAATGGAACCAGCACGATTTTTGGCTATTTTGGGCAATTTTATTTCCAGAGAAATCCTCAAACAATTTCAAACTCTGAAAATGGCCGTTAAAGGGTGGTGGCTTTATGACCTCATGTGCAGCCAATCCCCTTGGAGTGACCCAATGAAGCGAGTTTGACAAGGGCGAATCTTCCCGATCTATTCTCGGGGCGTGAGTGACCTGGGGGGGTTGGTAGTCATCCCCAAGAGTTGTTTGCCTGGCACGTGATTCACTTTGAACTGAAACTGAAACCTGGGCAATTGGAAGGGTGCTGGCATCTACTTTGGCCATGAAGGAGCAAATCTGTATCTCTGTATGCAGAATACATAATGAAAGACAATCAAATACAATCAACTACATACAAAACTACATACAAAAGTACATATAGCATCCTGCCAAACATGTGGATCACAGCCCCATGGGCTGGGCTGAGAGTCACTGAAAATCGCAGATGTTGATCAAAGGGGCCCGGCGCAAGATCTACCTGGCCTTGTTGCAGTCTCTTGTCATTATAACAACACGTGATTTTTACCCACGAATGAGCATGAATGAACCATACCATACCATACCATACCATACCATATCATACCATACCATACCATACCATACCATACCATCATCATTTGGATCATCTGGGAGTTGTTCTTTCTTCGTTCCTGCCTTACAGAATTGGGGTTCTCAATGAGTTTACACCAGTGTTGGACTCTCGCGCCCTAAATGTGGCCACCACGTATTAGGATCCCTGTTGACATCATTGTAGCAATATCAATGATACCTCAATGATACCACAAATAGCAGCTACCACCACCTTGACTGATGGTCATCCGTATGCCCACTTTCTACTTCAACACTATTGCTCTCTGGTTTTGCCTGAGACTTGGGAATACCTAAAATGATAGTTTCACCCACTGGAACCCTCAATTTATTGATTTTACCATGAGTACATAACTGTGTGTTTCTATGGTACAGTACCTTGGCTCTAGATACCTCAAATATCCTGAAATGGCAATTTTTTCTGAGTGTTCCTTTGGAGGTTTTTCCCCAAAAAAAAACTATTAAAAAACTGATGACGCCTTGATGATTCCGTGGCCAGGACCTGTTGAAACGTCTTCGCAGTAAGGTCGAGGTAGATTCGTCCGACCGCCACTCCTGACCGAGCCGCCTGGCGCGAACGTGCTTTGCCTGGGGTGCAATTGGAACCCGATAAAATCAAGATTCATTGGGATGTAACGGTGTATATATAAGGTGAACATATTTCACGCTTCTATACCAGAGTTGATGGAATGGGGTAGCCAATTTTCAGACAAATCCATATGGGTGAGGCTTCCACCGACATTAAAAAGATGGTGTATAGAGAGCATCCTTGCTGGAATTCGATGACAGGGAACCTCACAGGGGTGCTTCTAGGCCACAAACATACCCCCATATCTGCAAATATATATATATATAACACATGTATCTTATGCCATTACATGAACGTGTGTGTATGTACGTATGTATATATATATATATATATACATACACATTGTAAGATGCATCCCCGCACATATGTGCATGTCATAGGTCCAACAGCCAACCCACGAACTTGGGTCCCTCAGACTTAGGTGTTCCCAAGCTAGGTACTTGAGCATCACGAACCGTCTCCCAAGTTTGATATCGAGTCACCTGGATTTTTTGCCCTAAAGTGTGAGCAAGAGATCAAGGAACGAACAATTTCACCTTGTACCATCCATTTTCAGAAGTACGCTTCCAATTAGATCTTGGCATGTCGTAGACTACAGTTTTCTTTTTTTTTTTTCGAAGCCCATTTTCA
The DNA here is from genome assembly GCA_003297045.1 of Symbiodinium sp. clade C Y103. Lineage (NCBI taxonomy): Eukaryota > Dinophyceae > Suessiales > Symbiodiniaceae > Cladocopium > Cladocopium sp. clade C. Next base: position 121,250 of record BGPT01001642.1, on the reverse strand, counting down.
CTTTCAAGACTTTCAAACAAGAACTTGCCTCCAAGAAACGGTCACATCAAGCTTTACGCATCTCAAAAATGAGGCACCGACGTGAAAGGACCAAGACAGCATGGTAGTTATAATTGAGTCGTCATTGTGAGCACATCTTGGTTCTATATCTCATTACATCCCATTATGTATATCTCCGTTTCATCACCATTTTTGGTTGGGTTTGTTTTCTACCCCAACCATTCCTGTTTTTTTTGAATGGAATTTTGTTGGTTGCATCAGGGTCTCCCTTCGAACTTCCCGTTGGTGATTCCGCTCAGGAAGGGCTGTGTTGGCGATGCCCAGGATGCGTGTTCCACCATGGTAACCCCGCAGGCTGAAGAATCTCGAAATTAAGACATGGTTAGTCAAACCCATTTAAAGATCATGTGGGTGTGTCATGTGTGTCTGAAAATGGGGTATATCCTCCAAATGGCATTTAATGGGGAACATGATTATAAACCATCAACTTTTGGGGTACCCTATTTTCAGACAAACCCATGTGTTTTTTTTGGATACCAGCTTCCAAGAAATCAAACTTCCAGACAACTCGACTTGAGGATCATACCACAAATCGACTGTTGCTGTTAGACCTGTTCAACCTGGATGAATTTCCCCAGTTTTAGATGGATTAGCCATGATTAGCCGACAAAAAGTTGACGTGTGATCAGTAAGGTTAGTGGGTTTACTAAAGATGATCCTCCAGGAGGATGATTGGTGCGGCACAATTGGCTTTTGTTGCTGGTTTTACCTCTTTTTACCTCACTCATACAATGGCCAGAATTGGGGTTATATAGTCAATAACGGCAAAAAGGGGATGCTCCTTTCTAATTCTATACGAAGCCGATTATGCTTCACTTCGAGAATCCTTCTCGACCAACTACTACAACCATATGCAATAGTTTACCACCGCATGTACCCTAGTAGGATTGGGGACACGTGGTGAAATCCTATACACATATGTGGCTCCTGCAATGACAAGACGACAAGCAAGTACTAGTGACGGTGACATCCCATGAAGCACGTCCAAGTTGCATCCCCACAGCTACCTCCGCAAAGACTTGGTGGTTTGATAAGACTATAAGACCCCCAACCAACATAGGACCCCCAACTAAGAAGGGTCTTTGGATGGTGCATGGCAGCCTTGAACCCCCTATTTCCAGCCACTTGCTCCCCTACTTTCGCTTGTTTTCAAAGGGAGGTGGAACTGAAGCTCCGGCGTGCAGTCGCCCAATCCTCACCCGAGGGACACTTGCCTCGTTGGATTCAGATCCCATATCCAGCGTAGCCAAGGCCAGGCGTAGAAGCTGTGCCAATGAGCAGTGCCCGCTTCACCCCTGAGTCCGCTCTGGTTCATAGAATCCGGATGCATGCAAATGCCCACAATATACATGATATATCATGATATATATGTGTATAATAGATATGTAGATATACATTCGTATATACAATTGTGTATATAAAAGTTGTACAATTGTATGTATAGATGTACAAACGTAAACAAATATTGTAATTGTATTTATATACATGTGTATATATATATATATATATACATTATTGTATAAATAGAATTATAAATATAATTGTAAATATGTAATTGTAAATATACATAGTCGTTTATTTATATTTGTACGCACAATTGTGTATAAATATAAGTATACCTGTACATATGTATATATGTATAAATGTATATATGTAAACATGTAAATATGTAAATATGTAAATATCTATATCTGTATATTTGTATAAATGATTACATGTATATATGTATGTATGTATATATGTAAATATGTATATATGTAAATATGTATATATGTATATATGTATATATGTATATATGTATACATGTAAACATATATGTATATATGTGTACATGTATGTATGTAAACATGTACACATATATGAAAAAAATATATACATATACATGTACATACATATGAAAAAATATATACATATACAAATATACATACGTAAACATTTATGTGTGTATATGTACATGTATATATATATATATATACGTTTATGTATATATATGTATATATATATATGTATATATAAATATATATGTAAATATAAGTATATAAATGTAAATATATATATATATATGTATATATGTAAAATTATATCTGTATGTATATATATATATATGTCTATGTCTGTATATGTGTATGTATATATATACATGTATATGTGTACATATATATATATACAGTATATACATATATATATACACGTCTTTGTATGTTTATATGTATATATATATATATGAATATATGTAAATATGTAAATATGTGTGTATATATGTATGTATATATGCATGTATGTATATATATATATATATGTATATATATATATATATGTATATATGTATATATACGGCAAATGCCTGGGCTTTGCCCGGAATTGCAACGACAACGGGACTCAGAATCATCATCATCATCATCATCATCATCATCATGATCTTTCCCAATCGAATGTAAAGTTTAACGGGGGTGCGAATTTTATATTCCCAATTGAATGTGAAGTTGCACGGGTATGGGAATTTATATTCCTAAATACCCTTGTTGATCT
>BGPT01001642.1:45720-106747 GCA_003297045.1 Symbiodinium sp. clade C Y103 | reverse complement strand
GAATAAGTTGCGAATTAGGGAATAGAAAAAAATGGGACGAAACACACATGCAACATTTACCTGTGAAAACACAGTGTTTTGCACATTTTGGAATAAGTTGCGAATTAGGGAATAGAAAAAAATGGGACGAAACACACATGCANACACATGCAACATTTACCTGTGAAAACACAGTGTTTTGCACATTTTGGAATAAGTTGCGAATTAGGGAATAGAAAAAAATGGGACGAAACACACATGCACCATATTTACCTGTGAAAACACAATGTTTGACGAACTTTGGAATAAGTTGCGAATTAGGGAATAGAAAAAAATGGGACGAAACACACAGGCACCATACTCACCTGTAAAAACACAAGTCGCTTTCCATTTTGGAGGACGTTACGAATTAGGCAATATAGGACGCAATGGGACGGGAGACCGACATGTTGCATTGAGCTGGTAGGTAAAAAAGCTTTGCCTGCAAAAGTTGTCCTTTTCCTTTCTGGTCCACTCACGCGCTGGGACTCTGCTNAAAAAAGCTTTGCCTGCAAAAGTTGTCCTTTTCCTTTCTGGTCCACTCACGCGCTGGGACTCTGCTTCCCAAGAAAGAAGCAGCAGTTCGGTGGAGACAGCCCCTGGCCCAAAAACAAAAGTTGTTCCTTCTATCTTTCAAAATCTATCCACAAACGCAACGAAATCCCTAAGAAGTTGCTGCCCCCCCAAGAGCCACCAACCGATTGTTCTGTCCATACGTTTGCAATTCCTTGCTCATATCCCAAACTTGATCCACACATATGGTCTTTGTTGCCTGCCTTGCAGTCGTGAAGGTTTGCCAGCTGCTGTATATCAGGTTGCCGTCCCCAAGCTTGGCTCAAAGTGCGACGACAATGTCGCAAGGGGGCGCGTCTGCGTCGGCATCCTCTGCTGCCCGCTCTGACGGTGTCTCAGAGGCGCGTGTCAGGGCTGCGATTGAGGAGCTGCTCCCATCCAAGACCCCCGCTTGAGGGCATCATTCAGAGCCTTGGTGAAGAGCCTGCCCCCTTCAAGCATCCAGTGCACCTTGTGACAATTTCCAGAGTTTTACCCGGCACTTTGGAAGCCACTGACTTGCGGGACATTTCTGGAATGAGTCGCAAGGAGATTGCTTTGTGTGTGCAACTGTCCTTTGATGATCCGGTGGCGACCCGCGGGCGTCCACGAATAGAGGCTGTTGCTGGGGTCGTGCAGAAAATGGTTGTCTTCCAGGAGGCCCATGCAGATGGGGACAAGCATTTCCATGTTGCAGTGCAGCTGCAGAAGTCCCGCAGCTTTGCTCCTGCAAAGGCAACCCTTCGGACACGGGACCACTTGGCAGCCCACTTTTCAAGCAAGCATACGCAGTTCTGGTCTGCAGTCCGTTATGGCTACATGCCAACCTTAGCCAAGCCAGTGGTGGACCCAAGCCCTTTGTCATGGTGCCAAGACTCTGGGTTTGATTCCTTGGACTTGTTTGCAGAATCGCAACGTCCATGGAATGCGGTCCTGTGGAAACGCCGACGGGAAGAGGTTGAAAAGGTTGCCCAACAAGGTGACGGCGCGAAGAAAGCCAAGTTCAACAAATTGGATTTGACAGCCTTGATCCTTTCCCAGGGCTTGACCACACCGGCATCTGTACTGGCATACACGCAAAACCATGGTACTGAAGCCATGCAGCTCTTCGTCCACCAACGCCAGAAGTATTTGAAGGACTACGTGGCTGAAGCGCTGGAATGGGGGCAAGCCAGCAAACAAGCTGAGGAGGAAAAGCAAACTGAGTGGTCGTTTGTGTGCGCAACAGCAGCAGGTGCGTGTCCACACGGCAATACATGCAGCTACGCTCATGCGGCCCAGGCATTCTTTGCTGCTAATGCAGAGACCTTGTCCCGGACAGGCCTCGCAGCTGCTTTGCGGAACATCCTCATCTCTGGTCCTTCCAAAACGACAAGGGCGCCCATGATTGTTGGGCCCACAAATTCGGGCAAATCGACTTTGGTCTTGCCCTTCGACTCGCTTTTTGGATTTGGCCGAGTGTTCCACAAGCCAGCCCTTGGATCGTCTTTCGCCCTGCGGAACATCCTGAAGGAGAAGCGGTTTCTCTTCTGGGACGATTACCGCCCGGTTGAGTACGGCCAGAAGACAGTGCCGGTCACTACCTTCTTGAGCCTTTTCCAGGGGCAGCCCTTTGAGGTCCAGGTCTCCCAATCTTTCAATGATGGGAACGTGGACTTTGAATGGCACCACGGGTGCGTGCTCACGGCCAAGAGCGAAGGCTTGTGGACGCCAGCAGGATGTGTTGACGATGAAGATATCCGTCACATGAAGAGCCGCGTGCTCCTCTTCCATTGCATGGCCACCGTGCAGTCCATGAAGGACACCATGCCATGTCCCAGGTGCATGTGCTCTTGGATTGTGGATGGGGCTCGCGACTTTGATGCGGCCCAGGCCTTGCGAGTACCGCAGTTGCCATTGGCTGGCCCTGACCGCCAACAAGTTCCAGGCAACCTACAAGGCATGGCGGATGTGGTGGTCCATGCGAAGCTGCCACAGCCAAAGNCCGCAGTTGCCATTGGCTGGCCCTGACCGCCAACAAGTTCCAGGCAACCTACAAGGCATGGCGGATGTGGTGGTCCATGCGAAGCTGCCACAGCCAAAGGCTGAAGCCCTAGCAGCTGAGATTCTGGCTCTCGGAGCTCTGGACGTGAATGAGCTGACCGTCAGAGACTGGNGTCCATGCGAAGCTGCCACAGCCAAAGGCTGAAGCCCTAGCAGCTGAGATTCTGGCTCTCGGAGCTCTGGACGTGAATGAGCTGACCGTCAGAGACTGGAAGAATTTGTCTGCTTTCCAAAATTTGCTGCCTTTCGAGCAGCGTCGGCTTTTGTCCTTCTTGTTGCCAGGCTGAGTTCCCAATGTGCCAATGCGCTTTTGCACANTTGTCTGCTTTCCAAAATTTGCTGCCTTTCGAGCAGCGTCGGCTTTTGTCCTTCTTGTTGCCAGGCTGAGTTCCCAATGTGCCAATGCGCTTTTGCACAGAAAAGTAATTTTCAATGTGCAGTTCACCTTAATGAGCTTCTTGCGTCGATGCAATGAGTCAAAAACTTCTCTAAAAGCTGCTCACCGCTGTGTGGTCCATGCCGCACCCCGCAATTGGTACCGTAGATGGACGAAATATTCAAACCCTTCCTATCCGAGACAACCCCCTTACCCCCAAAGTTCAATGTTAATGTCACTTGAGGTGCATGAGCCCCAGTGGACGAAACAAATCAAACCCTACACATGCCTTTTGCGAACACGCGCGCTGAAACATTGAGATTTGGGGCGAGGGGGTTTAACAGAGTTTGTGTTTTAGGGTTTGAATATTTTGTCCATCTACTGTNGCCTTTTGCGAACACGCGCGCTGAAACATTGAGATTTGGGGCGAGGGGGTTTAACAGAGTTTGTGTTTTAGGGTTTGAATATTTTGTCCATCTACTGTATTTACATATACATGTAAATATATGTAAATATCTGTAGATATGTAAATATCTGTAGATATGTAAATATATGTACATGTAAATATGTATTTAAATGTAAATAAAAAATATTTACATGTATATTTATGCCTACGGGTTGAAAACCGAACCAGCCTTTTGCATGTTTTTATGATGTGGCCTGCATGAATTTATGATGTGGTCATTTGGGGGGGTTTTGGGGAGGGGGTTGGGGGGATGGGATGATAACGTTCATTTGCCTTGCAACACACAGGTGATGCTACGCTACTGCTACGTTCTTCTTCACTTCTGCACATACGTCATGCTACGGTACTGCTACGTTCTCTTACACTTCTGCACATACGTCATGCTACGCTACTGCTACCTTCTCTTACACATCTGCACATACGTCATGCTACGCTACTGCTAGGTTCTCTTACACATCTGCACATACGTCATGCTACGGTACTGCTACGTTCGCTTACACTTCTGCACATACGTCATGCTACGCTACTGCTACCTTCTCTTACACATCTGCTCATACGTCATGCTACGCTACTGCTACGTTCTCTTACACATCTGAACATACGTCATGCTACGCGATTTCTACAATCTCTTACACTTCTGCACATGCAAATACGTCATGCTACGCTACTGCTACGTTCTCTTACACATCTGAACATACGTCATGCTACGCGATTTCTACAATCTCCTACACTTCTGCACATGCAAATACGTCATGCTACGCTACTGCTACCTTCTCTTACACTTCTGCACACGTCATGCTACGCTACTGCTACCTTCTCTTACACTTCTGCACATACGTCATGCTACGCGATTGCTACGTTCTCTTTCACTTCTGCACATACGTCATGCTACACGATTGATGCGTTCTCTTACACTTCTGCACATACGTCATGCTACGCTACTGCTACGTTCTCTTGCACTTCTGCACATACGTGATGCTACGCTACTGCTACCTTCTCTTACACACCAAGGATGTCAAAAGGCCAGACTTGCTCAATCGCAAGATTTGGCAACATGTGCGAGCTTGGCAGTGGCGTTGGGAAAATTCAACAAATGCCAATTTGAGCCAGCTGACGTCGGAAACCTTGCGAAAAAGCAAGTGAGAACAAAACGATGTGGCGCCCCTCAGGTTTTGGAAAAAAGTGCCTGAAATGGGATCCCAGATTTTGGACAAAATTCGTAAAATCATGAACAGCAAAAGGTTCCGAAATGCTGTGTTTTGTGGCATGAATGAAGAATGAGAAAATAGAACCCTTGAATCGTGGGTTCGATAAACAACCCGGCGGGATATTTATCTATGTGTATCTATATATATATATATATTTGTCTATAAATGTATGTACATATATGTATATGCATATTTATATATACACATACGCGGGTATATATAGAGATTTGATTGTGTACATGTTTCATTGTGTATATATGTATAAATGTAGATATATGTATATATGTATGTGTATATATATATATATACGTATATATATATATATATACGTATATATATATATACGTATATATATATATATAAACATACATGTGTATATATATACGCGTATATATATATATATATACGTATATATTAATAAATATGTACATACATGTATATATATATATACGTATATATATATAAAAGTAAAAATATATATGTATATCTGTGTATATTTCTGGATATATTTGTAAATGTATTTAAATATCTGTGTGCAAATATTTGTATATATATATATATGTGTATCTATTGAAATGTGTAGATAAATTTCTGTTTGTATACATGTATATATATATATGTGTATTTATATTTGTATATAGATGTGTGTATATATATATGTATATGCATTTAGATGTGTATACATATGTAAACATTTATGTCAATATATGTCTATATTTGTATTTATGTACATCTATGAAAATATATTTACATGTATGTATATATATATATATCTATGTATTTTCATTTTTTATGTATACATAAGATCTATGTATATACACATACGTATATGCATATTTACATATACATATACTTGGGTATATATAGAGATTGATTATGTACATGTTTAATTGTGTATAGATGTATTTTTACATAAAGCATATTTTGCATTATAGCCATACACAAAATGCTTCCTGTATAAGATTCTTGTACACCATCATGGTGTATCCTTTTTTTTGTCAAACAGTGCTCCGTGGGCGGTGTGAGACGGGCCACAGCTTGGGCCCCAAATTTCCAAACTTTGCCTTGGCACGTCTGGTGGGTTTTGCCACACCTGGCCCTGTCAGGTGACGAGTCATGTTTCTCCCTTTGGGAGTGGGAGCAATGTTTCAACCATGTGTCAGCAACACTTGAAAGGGTCTAAATTGGGGAATTTCAGCCACATGGGGGTATAAAAACAACAATTCCAGGGGATTTACCCCTAATATATGGCAATTTCCAATTGCACCATCATTTAGAAACGGTTACGGTTATTGTACCGCAGATTTAACCAACAAAGCTTTTTGGGGATATTAAACAAGACATTGCTCATCCGGATATAACCGGATGTATATTTCAGCAACAATGTGATATGGCATTGTCCGAAAACGCTTGATTCCTCAGTAAGGCCACATATATACATACACACACATATATACATATTTAGACATATGCATATGTGTATTTACATATATATATATATTTATGCATATACACATACATAAAGGTATGTATATATGTATGTATGTATGTATGTATGTATGTATGTATGTATGTATGTATGTATGTATGTATGTATGTATGTATGTATGTATGTATGTAATGTATGTAATGTNATGTATGTATGTATGTATGTATGTATGTATGTATGTATGTATGTATGTATGTATGTATGTATGTATGTATGTATGTATGTATGTATGTATACATGTATATATGTATACATGTATATATGTATATATGTATATATGTATATATGTATATATTCGTACATGTCTATATGTATACATGTATACATGTATATATCTATATATGCAACTTTATATATCTATATATCTATATATGTATACATGTATATATGTATATATGTATATATATGTGTATATATGTATATATGCGTATATGTATATATGTACATATGTATAAATGTATTTACATATTTACATGCCCAAATGAAACACGAAACCACGTTTCAATTGCCATCTTGAGGTGGGCATATCGAATCTAGAAAAACAGACGTGTCTCCGACCAATTGCAATCAAGCTCTCAGTCCCGTAGATGCTCAGTGCGGGGCAATCCTCAAGGAATGACTTCATTTCGTGAATTCGCGTCTCCCTTTGCGCCTCTCCGTGTCACACGTCAGCCTCATTGGATATCTACCCCCCTGGTGTCATATCAAATCCTGTATGAAATCCCATCCCCATCAGCATGGGCCGCCAAAATGAGATTCCCTCGTGGATCAGCGGTTTACCACGGCTGTCACTTGGGCCGATGGGTCTCCCGAACTGGGGGACCCCTGTCCCGTCTTTCCCGTCCGCCGAAACAGCCAACAGAGCCAACGGTGTAGTGGCGAACCGCTGTGCCAAGGCAAGGCTTCGATCGCGCAGAGGAGATCAGGACGCGGCACCGACGCGTCATCTAAGTGTGCACGTGAATTTGTAAACAACCACCTGGCAGGCTGTTGGTGCATCGAAAACTTCGGCCACAGCTGTGTGCATGGTCAATACCCCTAGCAAAGACCTCCTTAAGTGGACCGCCAATTTTATTGGATGCAATACCTAAGCATACGAAATGAGCGGTGCATCCCATTAATCTCAGACTTGGATGAAGGGAAAATCTATGAGAAATCCCTCCAAGACAAAAGGGAAAACACATGGTTTCTTGTAACATCACCCTCAAACCAATCTATTGAAGTAATTCTGGCACAGTATTCCCATCTCCTGAATATGAAAACACCCTCTAAATCCCAAATATGTGTAAATCACCTATGAAACCTTATGAAACCATGGTTTCTTGGGGGTGTTCAATGTTAGGAAGAAGGGATTGGTTCGAAGAAGGCTGAATTCGATGCGCCCTTACTTGCGTGCTGGCAGCACCGTCACTGAGTCTGTGCAGAAGATTCAGATAGTCCTGAATTGGTAGCAATCAAACGTGGCAGTGGAAACATATTTCCTTTTGTGGATGATTTAACTTGTGAGCAGTGTTGGAACCCATGTTGGTTCATGATTGTATGGAATGATACTATCCAACAGAACCAACCAGAAAAACGAAATGACAAAGGTGCCACGGTCAAGACTTGGATTGTATATCCATATTGGGGATGGTCATCAATCCATCAATAGGGATTTAACAATCTATTGTAAGGATTCCCAATATGGGATGGATGACCAAAGACCATATGTTTTGACCCTAGCACATATGGATTCAAATTTGATTTCTCACTGCTGCGTTTGATTAGAAGGCGTTCTTGTTTTGCCTTTTCCTCTTCAAAGGACTCCACTTGGGACTGGGGCTACATTGAGGAAAGCAACATCAGCAAGGGACCACAGATTGAAGCTCTATCGTACCTTGCTCATGCCATTTCTTCAGATATAATATTTGGACTAGTCAATTTGAAGAGTGAAGCGAACTGTTTCCTGTTTTGACCCCCAAACAAGTGGTGAACGGAGAGACCTTTATGGATGATTATCCGACAGCCAACTATGGCTGGTACCAAAAAAAAGGTAGGATTCCCTATTCCCATGGAAAATGAACCTCATTTTCCCATTCCCCGTTTCTTAACGGTCATATCTTAGCATATTCTCCCCTGATCCCCCCGAACTTGAGCGAAACACTGGTGAGTTGCCCGAGTTCTCAGTCTCTGCGAGGGCAGCTCGAGCACCACAAAGCCGGGCTGATGGGTCAGGGTCAAGTTTGGTTCCAAGGACTGGTGCTCAAATCCTAAATAGGTATCTAAATATGATGTGTATATATATATATAATATAATACAATATAAAATATACAGACATGTTTGTTTTTTTCCGCGCGCAGTATAGTGTTAATTTCGTTGGTCTTAGTTAGTTACATATCCTAGTCTATCCAGGGATTATATCCGATCATGATATTCCGTTTTGGTTAAATCCTCCAGTTGCTTCTTTAGATATATATATATATATATACACAATTGTGTATCATTTTATATGACCAGAACATATAAAGATAGATTTACCAGATGTGTAAGAAGGGAAGAACACACACACACATATGTATGGTCTCGTTTTCTGTCTTCCTACCCCCCCAATGGTATTGGTCCCCAGCTAGCATCCCAGGCCTTTCCATTTTCAGGCCATTTGCAGCATTTCTGAGGTCCAGCCTCGTATTTTTCATGTATTTGCAGCATTTCTGACCTCCAGCCTCTCATTTGCTAGGTACATGCTACGTTTTAGGCGACCTACATAGTACGTTTTCGACCTCAAAAAGTACCTGCGTGCTGCATACAACCAAATATATACTGCGTATCCATTTCCTATTTAACACCTATATATTATATACTGCCACAACAACTCCAAGCTGAAGACTATGGGCGGTTTTCCATTTCGTCTCCAACCTTACACTCTCCTCTTTGCTGGATTGAACACGCCTCGTGATCCCGTACTGAAGGGGCCGTGGCAATTTCCATAGTTCGCACGGGACTGCAAGTCCCTGTTTATACAGCACATGTTCATACAACAATTTTCAATGTGAGGGGCCCAGGCAGAGAAGCTCCTTCTAGCCATGTTCTTTTGCAGCTAAAGCTAGCAGGGGCCGCCAGAGACGTGCCGGGAGACCACGGTCACTCCCTCGACTTTATCTTCTCTTTTTGTGTCACTCCTCTCCAAAGCGAGAGACAAATTGTCACGAACCCTGCTGTGCGTCACGGGACCAATCTCCTCCTGGAATTTTCCTAATTGCCTCTGCTGTCGGTGGTGTAGGTTCCACCTTGCCTACTCCCAGTGGGTCCCGTGTACAAGGTGCTGGTTAGTAGCAGATCCCCAAGCCCAATGTCTCCTTTGTTGTCTGAAATTTGTGACGTTTTACTTTTCTCCATCAGCTGAGGGAATGCTACTGCAGACGTGTAGTTCAACCTGAACCAAATAACGCCGGCGCAAAAAATACTGCCACAACGAATACTACCTAAAGACGATTTTTACGCTCCATACGTACCATCATCCCCCCACCCCCCCACCGCACGAGCCTCGTATTTGCCAGCAAGTTGTAGCATTCTTCCGCTCTAGCTTCCAAATATCCAAATATCCGACCTGTACGTGTATAGACTACGATGAACGGACACCTGCTATATGCTACGTAAATACAATACCCATTGAAGAGTGCGAACATGTATATGGCTCCATATATATATATAATTATATATATATGTATATGTGTATATGTATATGTATATGTATATGTATATGTATATGTATATGTATATGTATATGTATATGTATATGTATATGTATATGTATATGTATATGTATTTACTTGTACTATCACTACCATAGCACTACTTCTACAGTAGTGATATGCCGCTTATGCTGCGTTTTTGCTGCCTTTCCAACTGCGGTATGCTTCCATATTTTTTCATCTAGCTGCATAGTGCATGTAACCCCTACTGTACATACTACCTATAACCAAATATGTGCTGCGTATCTACTTCCTATCTACTACCTGTATATTCCCACAACACCACATGCGTTTAAAACGTATGTTTCCTGCATGCTATTGATATATTACACAGACGCTTCTATGTTGTATATTGCCCATATACTACCCAAAGGCAGCTAAAGACGGTCTGTATACTCCATACGTACGGTGTTATGTTGACCAAACAATTCGACGAGGCTTGGCCCGAATACACAGCCCGCCTTGGTACAACTCAGGTCAGGTTCGGAATACCCAACCCGACCCATGGGCACTTTGGTCTCTCGAGACGGCGCGCCAATTTCAACCAGATCCGCTAGCGTTGGGTTGGAAGGGAAAATTGGCAGGAAACCCATGGTTTTTACCCTCCAGCATAGCGGGGTTTCATGTCAATTTAAACTCTTCATCCCAAGCTGGATGGATGTGATCAAATACCGTATTTTTTCACTACACTCTGCAGATTGGAGATGATGTCAGTGGCTCCCGACCGACATAAAGCCTGCCTTCCAAATTTGAGGATCCGCAATGGCCGCCCATGGAACATCATCTAGCATTGTGGAACCGTGTGTCCCTCTGTGTGTGTGTATGTGTGTGTGTGTGTCAAGAACGTTGTGTCAAACCCTGTCTTCTCAGGGCAAAGAACGTTGTGAGATGTTCAGTTTTGTGTTTCTTACTCAAGCGGGGGGCCGCAGGCATTTTGAAATCTTGTTGAAACTTGTACCTTGGACAATCTTGGGACTACTTGTACAATCTTGACATTCAATTTGGTCTACGTCGCGATGATGGGAGTATACTTCAACGAGAAACTTTATTTGTACTACGTTGAACTACCTAGGCTCGGTGATCATGTTTTGTTTTTTGCATGAAGGGATTCAATTCCCAACTGGCCACTCGTTGGTCAAGTTTAATCTAGTGTTTGTGTGTGTGTGCGGGTGTGTGTGTGTGTATGTGTGTGTGCCTTTCCGTTACCTTCCCATCAGCTACTTTTCATTCCGATTTGGCCAAAATCCTCATTTCGTTGATCGTGGAACGATGGATTTGGTAGACGAACGGCGTTCTGCCTGATGCAGAGCATGTTGCGATGATTGCCACAAAAACCTGGCGCAGGAGGGTATGGTCAAGAATGGGGATCTAAAACACTCTTTCAAGGACCAACATCTGTGTTTTGTTGTGTTTTGTATTGTTTTGTTGTTTTGTTTCTTTGACCCACCTGCCAAGTTATCTGAGTGTTTATAAAGCTGGCCAAACTGGAACAACAAACACTGCCGCACCTGAAGATGCCGCTTCCCTGCAGTCGATTTAGATTCAAAAACATTGTGCCCCCCACATTGATTATCCTGCAATAGACTAATATAGATGTGGAAAATCCATGAAATTCCACCATGTCTAGATCATTCCTAAACGGAAAAACCCATGGATTTCCACAGCTACGCATGTAGAAACCAGAAGATCCAGAGGGTACGGGGGGCTCTAAGTCGGCATCCTCAGCTGGCAAGACCGCTGGCAGGAAGTTCCGACAGGGAAGGATCATAAAGTCTTCAACAGGAGTCGCCCAACTCTTCAGCCTGAAAATGATGCCACTGAGAGTGGAGCAACTGTTAGAAACACAAATCTTCCATTTTCTTCCTTCATTTCTGAGAACACCACTTGAAGGAAACCCAAGAGGGAAACTATGTCCTTTGCCCAATATTGTACCCTGTTTTGAAAACAAGCGAGGTGGTGGCTTGAAACGTGTTTTTGATTTTGCTCCTAGACATGGGTTTAATGACCCCTCTGGGTGACTCAACCACCAAGCAGCAAATGATGATAGATAGGGTAAATCATTTCCTAATTGGATCTATTTCTGGTTTGTGAATTGATCATTGTAAAACCAATGATAACCGTCCCCGCTTGAACGGCAATTGTCAATTGTCGGGACTGCCGACTCAGAAGGATTGTGCTTACACCCATTCTGACTTGGGCGTTGAAGGGCCTCAACGATCCATGCTTTTTTAAGCGGTTCCCTGGTTGGTGAGTTCAAGGTTTTTTTCATAAGTTATGGATGTGGATGTTACACATTTTCCAGCCCTGGATCCTATTGCCTGAACTTCTGGAGCAGCGTTCGCCTGACTGTCTGCACTCTTGTTGCTAGGAACTTCAATTTGAAAGTGACGTTCTCGCGCGATTCCCAGTCGGTGGATCTCTTCAGATCCTCAGTCAGCTGAGTCATGATCTGTCAATGCAGCGTTTGTGGAGCGGCCGAAGATCAATAAGGTCACCAGAAATGATCGCTCGCAGGGGGATTGTCCCAAAAATGCTTTGATTTCTGATTTGTGAATTATATAGAGTTTTACTGAGTATTGCCCGGAATAAGATCCATCAAATCAATATATACACTTCAGTGTTTTCGAATATGAGGGAAGCACACGTTTGATGGTCATTTGATTGGCCATGGGTCATAATATTTCCAGGCAAAGTGGATTCCTAAGACTTTATACGCTATGTGAAGATACGGGCTTCTCCATATCGGTAAACTGTGTGTGTGAATCCAGGGTTTACATTGATCAATCAGTAAGCAATCGTGATAAAAGATGGTGTAACTTCAAATGTAATCCAGGCTCATTCTGATCTAAGTTACGACCTTTTTCAAAGTGGATTGCTGAAAGCTCAACACATCTTATGGAAAAAAAAATCACCTGCATTTGGCCGTCGAATTGGTAAAACGATTGACCTGCTGATTTGGGGTTAGCGGACATCTCCAGTGAGAGGATTTGCGATCAGAGTTTCGATCCATCACTGGAGTCACCGAAGTGGGTTAGAGACGAGGCATTTTTGCAAGGCCTGTTTTCTGGGACCTGGATGCGAGGCGCAGAGCTCTCATTGTTTCAGATGTTTGGGCTCCGGCCGGTGATTTTTCTGGTTCATCAGTGTTTTGGGATTAAGGGAAGCACCCCAAAATAATCCAACATTTCAGATTGGTAAATACTATAGTTTATCATAGTTTATCCAGATTCTTGGAGTGAACATGGGGTAGATTCCCATGAGTGTGTTGTTTCAAATAGAGTAATACACCGAGAATTGGAATTTTGAGGAACATTTAAAGGAGCTGAAGGCCTTTCTTGGGAAAACGCACGGTTGCCAGTCGACGTTGGCATTTCCATCTCAGTCTCCTTGCAAATGTCTCTCTTAGCGCAGACCCCGTGGCAGCCACGACATGCAGAAAATCTGCCCGAGCAGAAGGGGCAGATATGGGCGGCCATTCGAAAGCATAGAAAAACACCTTTTCCCTATCATATCAGCAGTGTTCATTTTACCCGTAGTGCTTGATTACAAGGGATTCTACTACCCCATGAACAGGGGATTCCCATGAAAATCCATTAACCACTTCTTGGAAGTAGCTTGTGGTTCGGTTTGGAAGGGCTACACCACTGCAGCTCGAGAGCCGATGCCACCACTCTTGAAAGATTCCCCGGCCCTGAGGATGGGAGATTCCAGTTGTAAGTCGGATTTTGTCAGCATCGTATATTCAAGTATATTATTCACAATCACGCGGTGGAGGAGCTGACACTTCAATTTTGGTGAGTCATACGAGTCAGAACCCTAGCCGTAAGATTTGTTAAATCTATTCAATTCATTTGAAAACATGATTGATTACTGTAAGTAAGTATGGTTAAACATCCCGCCGGGTTGTTTATCGAACCCACGTTTCAATGGTTCGATTTGCTGGCCTTCTCTTTCATTCCGTAAAAAGCAGCATTTTTCACCAGTTTAATCTTAAGGCGTGTGCTTTTTTTCTACAAATTCCTGCGCAGATTTTGGTCTCACTTTTTTGAAAACCTCAGCGGCGCACCATTTCTTTCTTCCCTAACTGTTCTTGCACATAAGATGAAGTAATATGACGTGAGCCATGACAAGTGACGTGAGCGTGCCGAAAAGTAGCATCATCTGTTGCACATGAACATAAGATGAAGTTACCTGACGTGAAACAGGATAAGTGATGTGCGCGTGCCCTAGCGTAGCATCATCTCTTGCACATAAGATGAAGTAACATGACGTGATCCATGGTAAGTGATATGAGCGTGCCCTAGCGTAGCATCATCTGTTGCACATGAACACAAGATGAAGTTACATGACGTGAGCCATGATAAGTGACGAGAGCGTGTCGTAGCGTACAGACGTAGAATCATCTAGGTATGCAAGTGTTATCGAACGTTATTGCCCCCCCCACCGCCCCCCACCAACACATGACATAAACGTAGCTGCGCCGTCAAGAAATGTAAAACGATCTAAGTATGCAAGTGTGATTGAACGTTATTGCCCGCCCCCCCACCCCCCGACCCCCCCAGCCCCCCAACCCGAAACCCCAACAAACACAAGAGATGACGTAATCACAAAATTGGCGGTTTCCTATGGGGTCGCTAACAGTTCCGCTAGCAACAACAAGCATGACAATATGAATACCATTGAATACCAATATATCATATGAATGCCAATCCATCATATGAATACATCCAAAAAAATGCAAAACGTTGGTTCGGTTTTCAACCTGCAGGCTTAAACATGATCTAAATATAGATGAAAAGATTTTTTTTTGATGATCTCGTCGTCAAAGGTCCTGGGCTTGTGGTGGCCGAGGTGCTGAACCGCGTGGGGGCCGACAAGCAAAAGTCCACCGAAGCGGACGATCAGCTCTATGTCAAGAAGGTGGACAGCTTTTTCATCGGAAGTTGTCAGTTGTCCATTCTTGGCCTGTAGAATCAGATATGTAGACATAGCTGAAACCCGGCATTGCCATACTTTCGTGACCCCCTTTTGCTGTTGTTGGAGATCTATTTGGGGACGGTGCAAAGTTTTGTTCCCCTGTTCTGTTTGGCTTGATTGATCCCATGCCCGTAATATGAAATGCCCCATCATGGGCCCCCAAAATTACAGAAAGGTGAGAAATATAGACATCATTTTTCCCCCTTGTGGACATGCTGTAGAATTCTATATCGCATGATTTATCATCTGATGTGGAATGTATGCTTATGGATCTCTACATAGTTTTTCTTTGCATCATGAAAACATGAATGTGTAGAACCTCAAATATGTTGCAGACAACTTCAATTAGAATTTGAGTTTGATGATTTTCATGTTTCTTCTTCAAAATGTCAAATGGTGAAAGATGGTAGAAGTAAATCTACCTGCTCTTCAAAGCACATACATTTGAAAATGTACTACAAAAAACACATTCCTTTTAACATGAACGTCTCTTTTCTCCAACAGATTTATTCAAACCTATTTGCCTGGAACACTACTTTAGGAAAAAGTCCTTTGGAAATAAATATTGTAAGAGCAGTTTTCCTTTAATCGGAGAGGTGGGAATAAAAACATAAAGAATACTAAATTCTAACACGTAGCAAAAAAAGAAATACTTCTGGAACTTCTGGATTTAAATATATGGAAAACATGGAACACTGAATTCAGTGTCCACATACATAAAAAGAAGAACAATGAATGAAATTCAAATACATCGCAAAAGAAAGGAATATTGAATTCAACAAGACAGTTTTAATTCAAATACATCTTCGAAACATATGACATACTAAATTCAATTACATGGCAAGACTAAATTACTACGCAGCCTTCTAGAGGGGGGTCAACCAAAAAAAAAGCATCAGAATAATTGCTAAATTCAGAAACAGCCTTCAAGACGGGGGTTAGTTTTTTTGTCGACCCCCCCTCCTCCAGAGCCTCAACACCCTCAAAATCCTGGCTTGGATGGAGCTCTGCGAAGCTTTAAAATCTTCATTACGAACCTTCCGGAGCTTCAAAATCTTCATTTGGAGTCTTCCGGAGCTCATAGGGTCAGCAGCTACAGCGTAGCTACAGTTTCTCAAAGTTTAAAACGAGAAATGGCACTGCCAACATGCCTCTGGATGATAATTCCAGAGATAGGTAGGGCAATCCGGGCAATCCCGTTTATATTGTTTTAATCTGATACCCTTCAAACATGGGTACAATTCGAATCTTTTCCCGCAAAAAGGCTGTTTCCTGAGCTTCTGATCTAAATCCGATTCACTTACTTAGTATTGTGGGCCTGCATTGCCATGGCTGTATGTAGGCATATCCTGCTATATTTTTGATGTTTTGATGGCATTACGGTAACTACAAGCTACCTCTATGAATAACACATTCTTTGATCAGCACATTCACTCATAGACTTAGCTTTTATAAGTGTTTTTTGATATTCATTCTACATTGGCTGAAAACTATTTCACTAGCATGAAAATCGATTCCGCACTTTACAACTCACTTTTCTGCAGGGATTCCTAATGACGGACACATGCAATTTTGAAAGTATGATGATGTGTAATGTTCATATTGTTCTTTGCTTGCATTGCTCGTATATTTAAAACTATTTCTAGGCTCTCTGTTTGCTTGCCCTGTTGGTTTGCCAGAGAAACATGCAAAAGGCAATTTCGATTTATCGGGGTGAATCCATTGACAAGAGCAGGAATGCATACAAGGATTACTTCCCGTCTCAGACTCTAAGTTTCTGGAACGGTTGTGCTGTGTGTGGGTCTGAAGCAGACCACTGCTACATGCATGTGGGATTGATTTTGCCATGTTGTTCCATGATTGGGTATAAGTGACCTTACACCTTTCATGTGCACCAAAAGGTTGGACAGAAATGGGCTTGCACCGTCCATAAGTGAGAATGATTTGCTGCATGCCCTCCCGTGGTCACTGTGAAGTTGTGATGTAATTTGTGATTACAAGGCTTGGTAGCGCCATCTGGATCTACGCTTACATGTTATTTCGTATATATTTGAATCTTTGTTGTGACTCTTCTGATAGAAAATCCAACACGTTGGTTTATACTTGAAAATTTGGAGATGAAAACAATGAACACCGAGTAATCTTGTAAGGCTTGTAAGGTTTGAACGCGTGCAAAGTCCACCCGTCTTCGGTGGTGAAGGGAGACCTGCTTTAGCACAGAAACTTTACTTTGCTTCTCTGATGATTTTTTAGGTCTATTGAGTCTATTGTTCAAGTATATGTATATATATATATATTGTACAGTATACATATAATCATATATATATATACATACAGATGCAAATATTGAACTTGGTGCTTGCCATGGGTCTACTTGTAAGTGGAAAAGGGACCTAGCTCCAACCCTTCTATACTGTTCTATGTATACGTTACAGAGCCAAATGAAACAAGAAACAAATAGGCACGTAGCAGGAACAGAGTAAACAAAAGAACCATAGAAAACAAACCAAAACAGTAGCCTATGAGTATCAAATCATTAACTATCAATAAAAAGGCTAAATTACGTGGAGAAGATGAGGCCTACATTTTGCGCCGCTCTCAGGGGTATTTTGGTGTTGGAGGGAACGGCGCCGTAATCCCTGTTTTGAGTGGGATACATCACTTTGCCGCAACCGTGGCCGCAGGCAAAACAGTTTGCAGACATCGTGGACAAAATGTGGCTGGTTCCACTACTACTGGGGAAAGATGGAGTCAGGTGGCTGACTGTGAGGGTCAAGACCAAAGATTGCAATGAATGGAGGTCCCAACAAAATATACATATGTATTATACGGGTACACATATAATTATCGAAATATATATTTATATATGTAGATATAACTTGTAGATATATAAAGGTACAGACACACGCATATATATATATGCCTATTGGATGAATCCATCCCCCTACCTCTCATCATGGCAGGGTCCAGATGGCAATTGGTCATCTATTTTGGTTCATTGACACTGCAATATTTCCCAAAGGAATGTCGGCATGTGAACAGGCAGCAGCAGGCACCTAGTCTAGAGCTGAATCTTTCTTTCTGCTAAGGAGAACCTGTTTACTTGAGGAGATATCTTATTCTGGCATTTCCAATCTCAAGTAATTGACAGAATGTTGGGGAGGAATATCGGTGATTGCCCGACTATGGCGGTTTGTGAGTTCTACCTATTCCTTCTTTTGCCTTTTAACACGTATATATATATAATTATATAGTATATATATATATGTATATATGTATGCATGGATATATGTCCATGACTAAATCTCGCTTTCTCTGGATGTGTACACATCTGTCTTCTATTCAATACATTCCATGTACAAATGTATGCACGCAATGCACCCGCTTGGAAGTACGTCTATTTGTAAGGGTATTTGTGCATGTACATGCACGTGCCCTAAGCAGCTCAGAGGATGGCCAGCTTTGTTCGTGAGTCACTGAATTTTGGGATCAAAGCACAAATCGCTGGTAAGTCAGATTCCTTTTTGTATTTGTGATGACACTTTTGTTGTCTTTGAAGCCTAGTTCTTTTGTCATGAAATCAACAGTTGCGTTCACATTCTATGGATGATCCAGTGAAACCCGATCCTGAAAGCCTTTATTTTCGCTCTTGAAATCTACATTGTTGCAGGAATAACTTGAACTTTGGCCTGTTAAATCATCGTTTGAGTTTGATGACATTCCACTTTGTCTTGGTGAGACCTATTGCTGGTGAAACCACCATTTTTAACGGGTGAAATGCCCTATGTTTTCACTGGTTGAAATTCCCTTTCAGCATCGCCGGCTTCCAAGGACCACTATGGATCCTGATCGAAGAACATCAGCAAACGATGGCTTGCAGCTTGGCGTTAAAGAAGCAGATTTGGTTCACCGTGCGCCAGGGACATCAGCTGGGTATCTTGGGGATTCAACCGCCAATTTTATGGCACACATTTTCCCAGTTTCTAGGGGATGGTCGGGTCGTCAATCCATTTGAACATAAGAGTGCACCCATGCACGATGGAATCCATGGTGATAGTGGGAAGACCACAACCCATAGTCACCATGTTTTGGCCATGGCACATATGGTATAATTGCTGACAATTGCAACACATGCTGATTGAGTAATATTGCTGATGGGAAGGTGATGACAGTTTGATTTTGACCTATTTTGAAGTATTTTGACCCACTGTATACATGTTTTACAATCCCTTCCCCCGATCATATTCAATACCTCCATACATCTCCATACGAAAAACACCCAGAAAAAGAATAGATCCAATATACAATACGAAACACGCTTTCAAACAGGGATTTAATATTTAGGGCCAGGGAACATTATGTTATTTATTTTATACTGAGAAAGAATGATGTAAGAATTAGCTTGTTGGGATCTGAGATCAGCAATGATTGGTGACACCTTCTGGTAGCATGAGGAATTGCCTAGAAGGTGCCAGATAGGTAGATAGCTAGATTGGTAGATAGAGAGAGATAGACAGATAGAGAGGTCATGAGACAGGGAGATAGATAGATAGGTAGATAGATGGATAGATAGATGGATAGATAGATAGATAGACAGATGGATAGATTAATAGATGGACAGACAAATGGATAGAGGGATCGATGGATAGGTGTATAGATGGATAGGTAGATGGATAGTCAGATGGATAGATCAAAAGATCGATAGGTCAACAGATGGATAGGTAGATCAATAGATCGAGATTCAGGTGGGGATGCTGACAATGAGCTACAACCTTCCAGATATGCATACATGCGCATATACGCAGGTCCACACCCACATGTGCATAAATAATTGGCTATATTAATTATCCATTCATGAATTTTATTGCATTGCATTTTATACATTACAACATATAAGATTGCATGACATTGAAGTAAGGTACGTTAAACTACATCACAGCTTGTTCCGTTACGGTACATTAGATTACATTACCATAAACATTGACATTGACGTCACCATTCCCAGTACGTCAGCAAAAACATCAATGACATGCTTCTTGGATTCTCGTTACCTTCGTATTACCTTCCTATTATATTGTGTCAAACTGACGTTATACAGCACATTGCAGGACAGTAATCGGTGCTTGAATCCACCGCAGGTAAGTGATCGCCACTTTGCGGGGGGGTTACTATATACCATTGGTCATCTTACCCTTTACCCTGAAGAGGTGGCTTCAACAGTTCGCGAACGGTTTGATAACTAGAGGGTAGTTATCATCTTGTATCATATGAGTATCTCTACAATGGTGTTTGATCCTAAAGGTATCCACATCACAACAACCACCATAGACATTCCAGTCTATGTACAGCCATTCCATGTGTTTGCACTGGCCGATGTGACTGTCGATGGTTAGGAAGGAGGATATCCCCAGCATCATCTTCATTCAGTTTGGTGACATCTGATTTTCGCCCATAACAATGGGATAATGGGAATAGAATCAAAGATACTGATATAATCGTGATATCAGTACAATCATTGCAGATCTTGCATGAAAGGATCCAATGTGATCCATGAATTATTGCACACCTATACTAGATATGTTCTCTATCCATTTGTTTGGAGGGAGCGATTCGGAGCTAGGGTATCCATATTCCCCATTAAATGGGGAAGCGAGGAGCAACTTAGAGTTTCCCAACCAACCACATTGAAGATGATTACCTTGTCAAGAAATATTGGATAGCCCGATTTTTGGCAATATTTCATAGGGATAATCATGACTAACCAGTGGATTTTGGGTACCCCCAACCTCATGATAGTAATACCTATTGTATCAACACCCAGAAGTAAGAATCATTATTATCACTATGATCATTAGGATCATGACTCTACCAGTATTGTCCCATGATACTTCTTCTAATCTCCAGTAGATTTCGCCGCCTTTCCCAACGCCTCCATTCGCCAAAAACGGCGGGTCGACGAGGTCCCACGCTTTCGTGGCGGAAGCGGGGCCAGGCTCCAAGCCCACCCCCAAGGCGCGGGCGGAATGGAGCAATTTTCAGAGAAACCTATCCATTGTTTTAATAAATGTCATATGTTTAGTATTTTCTTTCCGGATAGTGACAGTTTTGAAAGTAGGTTGTTATTTTCCCATTCGATGACTTGGAGGAAACAGAAGCTTGTTTGTCCGAAGTTCGGCACTTGGCACCGTAGTTGTCAGGGTTGTGAACTTCTACATGGGGATGAAACAAAACTTTTGACCTACCATATTTTTTGAGCTTATTCACATCCATAAATCCCAGCTTTTTTCATTTGAATGGCAGGGTGCTGGCCGAGGTTTAACCAATTTTAACCTAAAGTCGATGCATTGGTTTATATGCGGGAAAAGTACACAAACACCTCACATTTCATGGGAAAAGCCTGTGCATTCTCCCTTGCACCAATCCCTTGACGTTGCCATATGCCCAACCTGACGTTTTTCAGATCTTCCAAGAGGAAAATCAGCCTTTGGCAGTGGCCGCGACTTTCTGGTCGGTGACCTGTGCATTTGGGTAATGTGTGGGAAAACAGGTAATGTTTGGTAAACCCAAGAAGAAACCTGGGCTTGCAATAAAGCTACCCAATCGGCTTTCATGATTTGGTTTTCCATCCATGGTACCAAGATTAGATGACCATCCAAATGGCCGTATGCAATCACCAGGTACAAGAGTACCCTGCATGACTTTCACTTTAATTGGGGTCTTGTGAATGTCCTACATGAATCCTACATGAAACAACATAAAACATCCCAAAACTAGTGGACTTGTTGGTTTGCAAAATTTCTCTTTGTACATGTCCCACGGTCGGATTTAAATGTTGATTGGATGTGGTGCGTCCCAATTCGTGACTGGTTAAAGAAGCCTTGTTTTGCAGGTCCCCTAATTTTGCTTATCCCATATCCAATCCATGACTGTATGACCATCCTAATTATATATATGAAGTCATCCCAAAATTAGAAACCCCAAACCCATATCAGATCGTTGGTATTCGTTATATGATCCATGATATATCATATTATATCATAATATTCGACTATATCACCACACGTCCTTGTTTCCTGGATACATCTTCCTCCCAGGTCTTCCAGAATGTCTGACCCAACTGCAGGCAGAAGCCAAGCCGGCCGCGAAGAAATGAGGCCCAATTTACTAGCTGATATGTATCCCCATGGCAACCGGAAATGGGGCTACCAAAGATCTTCTGTTTTTCGGGGCTTCTCCAGTTTGAGCAGCACATCGATACGAGATACAGTAGACCTTGAAACGCAACTTTGAAAACATGTCTAAGATTTTGTAGGCTATCATGTTGATTGGGATTCCTCCCTTAGGACAAGCGAAAAGTTTGCTATGGAAAACAACCATTAAAATCCATTAAAATCAGAGGCAAATCATCAAACAGGCCCTTTTCCATGGCTTTGTTTGATTGTGAGAGGGTCATTTTTTTAAAAATTGGATGTTGCTGGAAAAAAGTGGCCTGGGCGGGTCCAAGATGGATGGTGACATTGCTGCCCTCGGATCGATAGCTGTGTACGATTTCTCGGCCTACCTCAGTATCTTTGCCAAATCTGACAACGAAAAACCGACCTTTTGAGCTGTTAGTTGGTTTCTTGTTGCTGTGCAAGGTAATATATCTCCCCACCAATAGGAGGCCTACCAGAGCCTCGTTGTTTCGAATGATTTGGTTCATCCAGACATCATCCTGTTGCAACCCTCGGTGCTGATCGATGTCTACCCCTTCTATGGGGTAAACTCTGTATGGTCTTTATTCGCAAGATCAAACATCCATTATGATCCAAACGCCTCCCCGTCTTTTGCTGTTGGGCTTGACCTGGGGCCTCTTTTCCAAGCCAGGGCACAACTCGAGTTGGTGCGTGAGTCGGCAGGGTTCCGCCCCAGCAAAAAAGCACAGGGCGCTTCTTGCGACGGCAGGTCTTGCGGGGCAGACTGGAGATGCAGTGTGCTGACATTATGGATGAAAAGCTAAAGTCAGATTCGCCAAAATGGATGATGATCCCCAATATATTGGATAGTATGACAGTATGACTCCTTCATATGAACATCAACCAAAAGGGTTTGAACACTGCTCAGATAGTTTTCGATCGACACACATAGGCGACTTGGGCTCGGATGATTTTTCCGCAAGTGGGACCAAGGTGTTGATGATCAAGAGGGGCTTCTAAAACTCGAAAATTCCGAAACCAGAGTTTGGAGGGTAGATCCGAGGATGCGAAACCTCCGAAATTTCAGATGGGAATGTCCATCAATCCAGAGTTCTTTGCTTTGAAGAGCATGAAAAGTACTGGTTGATTGGCGAAACAGTTGGGACCTGCTGCCGGTATTGGCTTGAAAGGTTGGGGGGCGTGGGGCGTGTTTACGGCCAGCGGTGTCGCCGGGAAGGGGCCCGGTGGGGCCCAAACGCTGAGGTGGGCGTGGTGATGTTTTTGATGTGGGGATGGTGCACATTTTCCTTAAAGATTAATGACAACTCAGGGCATATTCTTCTGGAATCCCTGTACCATGGCTTTTCTCCACTTTTAAGACTACTTCTAGTTTTTTTTTTTCCAACCCATCAATTTTCAGGGGTTCATATAATAAATATATCTATAAGTCTATACAATATGTATATATATATATATATGCTCACCCACCGCCCCAGAACCCCCCAAAAGCACGTATTTCATTGGTATCTACAGTACAACATGCCTCGAATACGTCTTTGCTTCTGAGTGTCTAGATCTTGCAATCTTACATATATTTTACGGATGGCTCGTTCTAATACACCTGTCATTTACCTTTAATATACAATTTAACATACCTTTAGATACCATGTGATATTCCAAGACTCTACCTTTGATAGATCATTTACTTGACCTTGAGACTACCTTTAGTATACCTTGAAGATATCTTAAATACATATACGTTTCGTATACCATTTGATATATATATATATACATACACACACACCTTTAGTATACCATTTAGCAGAACATGAGAATACATTGAATATATGTTAATATACCTTTATCATACCATATCTTTAATATCCTTTGATATTTTTTGACATATTTTTGATATATAGATATACACCATGTCATATACTTTTATCATTGAATATACGTTGAATATACCTTTGGTTTTTCTTCAATGTACCTTCAATATACCATTCTATCTATTGACCATGAAAGAAAAATATTAGTATACCTTTTATATACCTTTGAAACACCATTTAATACACCTTTACAATATCATTTCATATACCTTTAGTATTCCGTTTCATATAACATTCATATACCTTGAATATACCTTTATTATTCCTTTAATATACCTGTAACATACCTTTAGCATATTGCAAACATACAACCATGACCTGTTTCTTTCAAAAAATACTACATACACCGAAGGGCTCTACTACATAGTCATGCTTCTTTGCATTGTTGCATGCTCTGCAATCAATTGGTTCACCCCCTTGTGAAGGCACCTTTGCCCATACTTGCACCAACATTTTCTTTAAGGAATACCGCAACCGATTAACATGGGTACTCAAAGGATTCCATTCTGAAATAATGCTGTCCTCTTCCATAGATTCCTTTACCTCTGTAAAAGAACTTTGCACAGCTGTAAGTATCTTAAAAATAACTTGATATTCCTTTCAAAGAAGTGCTGCACCCTTTATATAAGGGGATTGTACGAAATGATGCCACTTTATGCAAGATATGTCGTGATTGAAAATATTGCTGCGCAAGGCATATATTGGAGGATTTTGCTTTTAAAAGACTCTTCAAAGTCCATGCTGACACTGGTTTGCTTATTCTTTTTTCAAGTCGTGGCTGTGTTGCATTTTTTTCCCATGGTTTTAGGTAAGCTTCTGGGTGATGAACCAAGCTGCAAGACTCAGGATCCAAGATTCTGAGAAAACTTTTTCAATCCAGGTTCCCTGACTTTCCCCCTCCTGGATTCAAGATTCAAGGTTCAAGATCCTCCCTCAGCAAGACTTCCTCAAGACTTAAGGGGATCCAAAAAGCTTCTGAGAGGTGGATTTTTGAAGCAACACATGATGATACATTCCAGAAGAGCATGGTTCATGTTTCGGTGAGGTGGTACCCTGAAGAAAGAAAACCAAAGAAAACCAAAGCCAAATAAACCTTGAGTGATTTGGGACTTTTGAGTTTTCTCAAGATGCAATGATCTGGTGGCGAAAGTATACAAGCCAAGCCTGAAGAGAAAACAACATATATATATATATATGTATATATATATGTATATATATATATATATATGTATAGTATTTTTTGAACACTGTTTTTTGCAAGGCTTCAACAGCTCGAGCAAAACCCAAAAAACAAAAAAAAACTTTTGGGAGACAGTTTGGTTTGGACTTGATTTTTTTATTTAAATGTTTTGAACTGGAAAAAAACACAAAAAACTTGAGTTTTTTGTTGTTGTTTTGAAGAACTACTATCAACATATCAACTAGAATCTCCAGAAACGAAAAAATCTCAGGGTGTTTTTCATCATTTTCAATCAAAAAAAACAATGGTAAAGTGTCGAAACTATACAATATATGCATACAGTGCACGTCCCATTTCGGGCATCTCAAGCATCCGCCCCGTTGGTGCCGGCCGCACAAGACCACATTTGAGTTGAAGACTTCCATTGTTTGTTCTAAAGTAGAACACGGAAGAGAACATATTGTATAATATTACATACATTGTATATATATATATGATATATATATATATATATCATGTATATATATATATATGATAAGTATACATGCATCAGTGCATTAACATGAAATCATTGGAGCGTGTAAATATGGGACTTCAATAGTAAACGTATTTTCCATGCTTCACATGATGTAATACTATTCGATAATGATTCAAATATAGTAGTGTATATACAGACATTTCTACGTTTGGATGAAACCTGGAGATTTCCCAGCAGGACCATTGGTGCCAACAGCTCAGCGCCAATGGATGGCGATGTGATGGGGCCCAGATTTTTTCCCAGCGGAAGACCCAAACATGGAACATTTTTCAATGGGGATCTAGATGGGATCAAGTGGGATTTACGGGGTTTTACTTTCGTTTTTCGAGGCACCCAGTCTTTTTGAGGATTTATATGAGATTTGATTAACCAGGCAACTGAGGGTTTTTGCTGATCGAACATATGGGGATATACTTGATACATGATGGTTGACCTTGGTTGATGACTAGTTCAGGAGGGGTTGTGCGACTCTTTGAAAATATAAGGGATTATCATAATCCATGGGCTGGGAATCCCTATGAACCAATCAATTGGGGATGAAGGATGAAGATGCAGATCCGTTGAATTACAGGGACCATCTGATCATCCTTACCCTCAAAAGCTAAACCCCCAACAATGTTTGGGTAGGGCTCATCAACTACCAACACCCACCGATCAGGGCAAATCCTAAGTATAGCTCTCATTAGAAAGTCACCTTGGGGGGGTTGTTGAGGTGATGTTGTGGTTCATTCGAGATATATTTTGGGCGAGTGTACTCGAACGTGTTTGCTGGCTTGAGATGCAGGGGAATACCCTCTTTGGAGCTGTCCTTGGTGTTTCGGATTGGCAGGTTCAGGTGCACAACAACACGGCACTTCAGATCATGCAGCGTTTTCTTTTCTGAGTTTGTTGGCTCCAATCCGATTCTCAGTTCCCACCCGCAGCGTCCCTCCTGCCCACGGCCACAGCGGGGTTATGTAGTTGTGGCTGTGCCTGTTCCCTTGTTGGATTTTGGACCTGCGACGCCCTCATGTCAGTCAGCTCCAACGCATGGAATCTGCGCATTTCACTGCACCATTTGGCCATCTGCTTTTGTCCGCAGGTGACAGCGTTGACAATGATGGAACGTGCATGAGTTTTCCAATTTTTTTAATCATTTTTAATCAGCCCTGTGTGTCAAAATTGAAGATACGTGGTCGCGCAGAATTGGGTTGTGCATATTTGTTTCACCCCTTGACCTTCCAATTTCGGGGTGCCTCGTCTTGATTCATACCCACCTCCAAATTTTGATGCCATCTCCGGTTGGCGAATTTGATTTCCCATTTTTCTTGGATGAAATCCTTACGTTTGTTTGTAAAACTCCGACTTTATTGCTGGTTACTTCCCTTTTCGGGTTGGTTACATCCTTTTTTTCGGATATTTTTTGTTGCCTTGCCTGCCCAGTTTTGTTTTGAGAAATCAGCTTTTTGGCGGTCAAACTCTGATTTGCCTCCCCAAAATCTGGTTGGGGAAATGATTCAGATTCTAATTTCCCAGGGGTGAAATCATTTCCGTGTTCCATGTTTTTCCCCACCTGCCAGGTGAAGGTTTCTAGATTTTAACACGGCATCCCTTTGGCGCGCGCCGGACCCGAACCCCACGGCGAGCTCGCCAGCCCTTTAGGGTTTTCGGAGAATATTTGCCGATAGAATGCCACAGAAATGCCAGAAAGAAGGTCAGATAGAATGCCAGATTAAATGTCACATAAACTTTCAATATATAAAAGAATATTCATATATATATATATATGTACTAATACATCAGACAAAATGCCAAATAGAATGCCAGATGAAATGTCAGGTGGAAATTGAGAACCTACGTCAAATAGAATGCCAGATACAATGCTAGACAGAATGTCAGACTATATACCAAATAGAATCCCAGAAAGAATGCCAGATAAAATGCCAGAAAGGAGGCTAGACCCAGAAGGAATGCCAGATAAAATGCCAGAAAGGAGGCTAGATAAAATAGAATGCCAGTGACAATGCCTTGATAAAACGTTAGATAGAATGCCAGAATGGATGTATATGTGCATATCAGATAGAATGCCAGATTAAATGTCAGATAGAATGCCAGAACAAAATAAATACGTACATAAATTCATAAATGAATTAGTTAAGTAAATAACTAGATAGATAAATCAGAAAATAAATAGACAAATAAACAGATGAATGAATTAAACAAGTAAATACACACACATATGTATATATATATATATATACACATATGTACATATCAAGCACAGTGGCACATAGAATGCCAGATAAACATGCCAGATAAAACTGTCAGATAAAATGTCAGATGGAAGATCACATAGAATGCCAGAAGAATGTTAGATAGAGTGCCAGATGCAATGCCAGATCAAATGTTAGAAGAGATATATATATATATACATATATCAGATAGAATGCCAGATTAAATGTCAGATGGAATGTCAGAATAGATAAACAAATAAATAAATATATATATTTCTACACCAGATAGAATGCCTGAATATCTCCCAGATACACTGGCAAATCGAATGTCAGGATATGCCTTTGGTGGGGGTCACCCGAAGTTTTAGCTGGATGATCC
Organism: Symbiodinium sp. clade C Y103; assembly: GCA_003297045.1. NCBI lineage: Eukaryota > Dinophyceae > Suessiales > Symbiodiniaceae > Cladocopium > Cladocopium sp. clade C. The sequence goes on along the minus strand of BGPT01001642.1, from coordinate 78,512 downwards.
CAACGAACTTTCCTGGGGCAACCACCAAGGCCGAAGCCAAACGTCAAAAGACCGAGGAAGGCTTCGTGGCACGACCAGCGCAGGAGCACGGGGCCTTGAGGTCATTCCCAGGGTCACTGGTCACTGAGGTCAGTCGGAATATTGGGATCTAAATTCAGCAAAACTTGGGATTAAACAATCGAAAAACAAAAAACATCATCAAAAAGTAGGGATTTCACTCACAAAAACTGGTGTTTTGAGAACAAACTGTAGATTTCCAGTTAAAAGATGGAATCTAAACAGACAAACACGGGAATGCAAATGACAACTGTGGGACAACTAATGTGATTATATCCAGTTGTAAACTATAAATAAGGTCACCAACAGTAAGAAAAACTGCGGTTTCATCAATCAATCAAAATAACCAAACATGGGGAATTCATCAGCCCGGAGTTGAAACAACACAAAGTGTATACACGTATTATATACGTGTATATACATATATACATAATCTATGAATAACCGAGGTGATAATCCAGTTTTAAAACGCTGTGCATAGGCACCCCCAAAAGGTTACTAGCCATGGGACCTTGCGCAGCAGGAGGGAGAGGAAGTCAAGCAGGAAGTGAAAGAAGAGAAGCGACTCGACGAGAGAATTGGATGGTTGCAGCCCCTTTGGTTTTTTTTTGCACATTTATTATTCCCGTAAAAATGACCAGAATTTGCCGCTCGTGTGCAAAGTGAATGTTTTGAGCTACGGCCATTTGGGATTGGGTCGAATTTCGACCAGGCGTTTAAGGGCGAACGGCAGCCGAAATTGCATTTGGGGGAACATCATCTTGCAAACAACAACTTCCCCGCAGTCTTCCAACTGGTGGTTTTGAATGTATTCATTACATCTTACTGTACTATATATGTATATATAATATATGATATATATATATATATATTATATTATATATTCTAAGGTGAATGACCATCCAGTCGTCGAACTCAGGTCGATGCCAGGTATGGCTGTTTCAAAAATATCCTATTCACACCTTCTGACTATTCCCCAATGAGCCCAATGTTGGTATGTGTTGACACCAGCAACCAAATTTTCCTGCAGCCTGATGAAGACTTCCGCACACACCGAGGGTTGAAGTGAAAGAGGAGGTGAAACAAGAAGTGAAAGAGGAGATCAAACAGGAATCTCAGGTCGATACAGGGAGACCTGCATGAAAAGATGGGAGTCCGACCGTGGACGTTTTTTTTTTTGTGATTTGGATGCTCAACTTTTTCCTGGTGAATTATAGCGACATCCAAATGATGCTTGAGAACAATGATACAATCAGCCCAATTGAGTCTTCAAACACTGTTTTTCTTATCGCAGCAATGGCAGCGTTGCATCCTGAGTCTGGGTTTACCAGGTACTGTACAACCTGATTGCTCTTCCGCAATCTAACCTGGTTGCCTGGGGACCTTGGGGACCTTACTTCTAATGGGAAAATCACCCACACAAATCGGCAATCATATACAGTTAACATCAATTCAAGTACATACGTACGTACGTACGTACGTACATACATACATACTTACATACTTACATACTTACATACGTACGTACATACATACTTACATGCTTACATACTTACATACATACTTACATACTTACATACGTACGTACATACATACATGCAGACAGACAGACATACGAACAGACAGACAGACAGACAGACAGACAGACAGACAGACAGACAGACAGACAGACAGACAGACAGATAGATAGATAGATAGATAGAGTCCGTATGTGCACAAATACGGGCATTTCCCATCGCCAGCCAAACCTCTAGTGATCAACCATGATTAGACAGTCACACATAAATCATCATTTTGTTGATGATTTTCTTGTTTCTCTAAAACTATGTCATCTCAAGTAACCATTCCAAAAAGAATGGAACCATATCCTTTATCATTGTTCTAGTTGGTTTTTACTCGTTTTTTTTTTGTGGTTGTTACTTGGTTGTTCATCCCAGTGGTTGCTATCTGGTTCAAGTCATCGGCAATCCAGGCGACGGCGGCAGCTCCCGAGCCCCAAGAGAAGGAACAGGACGCAGCTCCCTTGACGGCGCTGGGAGCCCTGGAGCACGGCGAGATCTCGGTATTTCATGACTCACAAATGACTTGAAGGGTTAGACTCTGGTAAACTAACATAGCTATGGAAAATCACAATTTTTAATGGAAAAATCTACTATAAATGGCCATTTTCAATAGCTATGTTAAATTACCAGAGGGTACATAAAGGCATGATGGAATACAGTAGAGAAATCATGTGAATTCATGAAAAAATAGTAAAACATGCTGACTATTTTCATGAACTGAAATAATAACGATAAACATAACATGATTCGTGACATGAATCATGAAACGGTGACTTCGGGGTGTCCTTCCACAAAGGCCGCCTCTGAAAGAGAAGGTGATCTTTGACACAACGGATTGCTTGCAGCAGCCCCAGAGGAGTCATGTTGGGTATAAAAATTGTGATTTTCCATTTATATTCCTACCATTTATAGTTGATTTTTCCATTCCTAGGATTTTCCATTTATATTCCTACCATTTATAGTTGATTTTTCCATTCCTCGTTGATTTTTTACATGGAGGTGCCTCAGAAACCTCAACCACTGCAGCACAACTCAATATTGCATGCAATGAAACCTATTCGCGCACGATTGCAACCGTGATTTCAGCGATCAAATGCTCCAGCTTGGGAGGATCTTTAGTCCTTTGAAAACACAACCGTGGACATGAAAGCTTTGTAATGTGGGTAAAACAAAGCCATAAACCATCCCCCAAATCACCATAAATAGGTGGTATAAACCATTCCAAAATGGGTGGTTTATGATTGTTTTACCCACATTAGAAGACGGGGTTTTCCATCGAATGTGTTGTTCCGCTCAGGCACTACGCGATGGTTGTTTCAAAGAATGCTCTCCGTTAATCTAAATAATCTGGTAATGGACCGCTTCCCGATAGATAAACAATTTTCTTTATTTTCCAACAAACATTAGGCACCTAGAGGGGTTTTTCATGGACGACTTATTGGGCATTTTCATGGATTTCCCATTGCCATCTTGGAAATCTTGGGAACATTAGCTGCAGATCTACTTACTAGAGTCTAGAGCTTGTATGGGTGTTATCATGATTGTATGCGACACGTGCAATAAGATAGGGACTCACCACCAAACTGATGAAATGAATTGAACTGGATGACTAGGATGCGTCTAAGCACGGAAGCAAGTTGTGATGGCATGGTGTGAAGCTTGGGGCTGCTTGCTGCTCGATCGTCGCATCTCTTGGTGCCAAATGCTTGGGATGAATCAATGCGTGGTCTGGATTTTGCTCGACATTTCTAAGTCGGTGCCTTTTTTTCAAGTACCGTCCGGCAATGGAAAATCACCCGTCTGTAGATGATTTTCCCATTGGAACCTCCATTTATACCTAGGGGATTTCAGTTGCCATGTTTGATGACACCAGCGGGTAGATGGGCTATGTTTGATGACACCAGCGTGTAGATGGAAGATTCCGCAATGTCAGTTGAAGTGGATCACTTTCCTGGCGCGGTCCTTCTTGGATTTGAATGAACTCCAGGATGGTGACGCGATGATACTCAGGGTCTCTTTTCTCTGGCGGCTTTGTTTTTTTTGGGGGGATACTGTGCTTTATTTGGTTTTCTTCCATGGGGAAGGGGATTATGAAGCGACGATTAGCTGCGGGTTTGGGGCCATTCCCTGTGTCACGTGGCCCCAAGCCACCAGTTGCTGCACTGCTTAAGCTGAAAAAAACCCTCCCGAACTCCGAGGCTGAATGTGGTGCCCTCGCTGGGTGGGAAGGTGAGACTGGACTTGGGCCAGGAGGTTCTGCTATCCCTAAAGCCAAACTGGGAACATCATCTGATATACCTCCGGTATTCAACCATGGCAATGAAAAATCCTCTATTCAGAGATGATTTTACCATTAGAACCTCCATGTATAGGAGATTTCCAATTGCCTTCTTGACGACAGCGGCGGGCACCCAATGATATCAGGGGATAGTCCTGGAATGGAATTGGGTTTATAATCTGGGAGAACGATCGAAGTTAATCAACCAGATTGCTCCATGCTCAGTTCTGACATTGGTAGGCGCTTTAGCTGCGTTGCCAGATGAGCAGCGAAAAAAGGATGAATGGTCTTCAATTCAATGGATGACATCGGATTTCTCAGGACCTTCCCATCAAAACAAGTTCAAGTTAGATGAATCATCATTTGAAAATGGCCTTAAAAGGTGGCAACTTCATTGAAATGATCCGGATGAATTTTGGTATCCCCAAACATTTGCCATGAAACTCTCATATTGAGACCCCTTGTTGAAAGATGTTTTATGTAATTATATATTTATGTTTTATGAACTGGAACATTAAAGAACTTCTTTGGTATCCCCATATTAAGACCCCTTGTCTTTGAAGGGTGAACTCCCCGACCTGCAGGTCCTGATGCCTTTGACGGAGGGCGGCTTACAATACCTCATGGCAGGTGCACGTTGCAACGCTGGGGCACCTGGTGGCAGCTGGTCATGTGGAATGATGTGGGGTCACTTCACCCTGGGAACTCCGCTGTAAACATCAAAATACCTGGTACTTCTGGATGTGAATAACATTGAAGAACCAGCCAAATATTGAGCCATGGGTTTGAACATGTTTTAAGTGACAGCCGCTTTTTCGGCATTTGGAATGACGGCATCCATTTTTTGAGGCCTGAGACCTTGGTGGTTGACCATTAATCATCACATGAAATCGCATCATCACATGGGATTTTCCTTGAAGACATTGGAAATAAAACAATCTTTATTACTTATAAAAAGACGTAGTTGTTTTTTTACATGTAAACACTGTTTCATCAGATGTTTTTTTTTTTTTTAAAACATGTATATAATTGCATGAATTACACCATCCCCATGAATAAACACCATTGACTGAGGCTCCCCATGTTTGACATTGTTCGGGATCGAACATGTTCATCAGCTGAGGTTGGCATCAAGACAGGTGTGCGGCTCAGAGGGACCGACAAAAATCCATTCACATAGAAATGGCCACATTTGAATACATATACATCATCAATCAGAATTATACATATACAAATACAATATATAATAATATATACACATACATATATATATATATACTAAGATGTATGTCTGGCTATATATCAACTACACATAAACTCCTCAGCGATGAACGTCGGAGATTCGCCATGCGGTGTAACGGTTGGGTTCTCCAGCCACAGTTGGGATCCCCAAGGCCGATACTTCTACGAAGTAAAGGTGGCCAGGATCCCAGATCCGACTTGGCCGTGGTATTTTTCAGCGAAGCCATGGCATTGTTGAGTAATATTCACTTCTTTTTTTTTACGCACTCTTTAAGAAACCTAATTTTTTTTCTGTCTCTATGTATGTACATATGTAATGTATTGTAATGTAATGCAATGCAATGCAATGTAATGTAATGTAATGTAATGCATATATATATATATATGTCATGACACACACACACACATATATATATATATATATATATATGTATTGTGTATATGTATATATATATATATTAACATATTATACGAGGGTATCTAAGATCAACCCTACAAGACATTGTTTGTCGATTTCGCCCAATGATCTCCCCATGGCTTTTCCCTTTCGAATCTTCGCCGGCAGATCGAGACGCTGAACCCGTCCGAAGGGCTGCAACGCTCGCAGCGGACGCCCATGTGCCTTGTTTGGGATGAACTGATGAAACATGGGAATCTTATCAACGGAACCAGTTCTTTTTTCATTTCATTGATGATTTCCGGCCATGGGTACTTGCAAGTCGGTGCAAAAGGGAAGGTGTTGCCAGAGGATCAGTGGTTCACTAGGTTTACTTTAATACATTCTCCGTAAACACCACCTTTCTGTTCCCGGGGGTTCCCGATGAACCGCCAATAAGAATTGCCACCCTCCAAGCGTGCCCAGTTTTGAGCTGTTGGGGTGTTTTTTGCCCCCAACATTTTTGCGCCGAACCTTTTGGAACTGGACCTGGTGGCCAAGCAGTTCATTTCCACCACCGAGGATCAGATGGGTGGAAACTGCTAAAACCGAGGCCTCGGCAGTTGTTGAAGTTGGGCTTCTCTACCTTGGACTGGGCCGCAACGGCTGGGGTGATGCTCCGTGTTTCAAGATGTGGAAGACATGTTTAAAAGTGGCCACCCTACGCTGGTTTCGTCATCTTTCCTTCCGAAATAGTGATTTTGGGGTATGAACCCCACAACAAAGCCATGTGGGATTTCCAGCAGTTTCACACTCTTGTGATTCAAATCAGATATGGCAAACACATTGCAGTTAGAGGTGTGATGGCTGGACGCAGTTCCAATCCAGTTGTCCCAATTCTTGTTACCCAGGTCTTATCAGCTGTTTGCCTTATCCAGGCAACATCTGAGACGGACCTCTAACATGGCAATCTCGAACTGGAAGCTCATTTTCACAACCAGTTATTTGGATTTGTTGGGGATTTTGGGGGTTCCATTTCAACTTCAACTATCGTCAAGCCAGTCACCAAATCCCTTCCTCCAAAATCAGGTTCGATAGATCCAGCAGCCCCTGGATCTACTCATTTCATGACTCCATGAGGGGGATGAGATTGTTCTCAACCAGCGGTTCACTTGAGTTTTGGATACCTGGGTAACCCAATATTCTTAAAAATTCTTAATTCCTTTCACAATAGAGGTTTTTTATGGTTTTTTAGGTTTCAAACCACCGGGCCCCCAAACCAGCAGGCACCGATGGAACATTTTGTCGTGATTTCAGTTTCGATTATCCATAGCAACAATCGGTTGATACGTGATGATATGTTTGCTGGCAACAATTTTGTGTAACATGGAAAATGAATTAAATGTGATTTCAATCAATCTTCCCAGTCGATCCCAAATGTATAACATCTTCCCAATTTTCGCCTTTCAACGCTCAGAGTTTCACCCTTTTTCGGCCGCCCGTTGCTCCGCACTGCGGTAGGATTCACCCCTGTTGCTCGGGGAGACGGACGAGAGCGTTTGCTTTGATTCCGAAGGTTTGGAGAACACATCGGTGATACGGCTGGGGGTTTCACCCGCCGTATGGCGATATGACGGGCGCATCATACGAGGATGATTTTGGGGATGTATATAGTGTAATGGGTTATACCGTATAATGGTATATAATGGGATATGATCGGATATACGCATGTATAACCAATATGATATGTTGAGGGCAAGTGGTTCTTGATGATGTTTCCAGGATATGTATACTAAATGGTATTATTATAGGGCAAATATGTACCTGTGTGTATATATATATATGAAAAGTGGTCCGGAAATGATGATGGGTCAAGACCAAATGTCCCAATGTTGGGTCGTTGTTTGCAGGACCAGCCCATGAGATTTCTGGGAGGTGAACAGGTACCAGAGAGTTGACCATCATAGCCATAGTAAGGGATTATAGATTGTAGATTAATGTTATTATTATTAGTATTGTTATTATTGCTATTACTTACTATTATTGTTATTATTGTTATTGTTATTACTATTATTGTTATTATTATTGTTATTATTAAAACTCTATAGCCACATATTAATATAGGTTTTTGATTTCAAGATTTGGTTCATTTCTCACGTTAGGATGATCCCCAGTTGACCATCCCAACACCCGGCGGGCCAGGCTTCTTCTACTGCGGGAAGCAGCGGGTTCCGATGTCTCAACGGCTGTGTAAAGATCAGGTGATTGCTGGGAGACCCCAGCTGGCTGGCGATGGGGGGTCCCTACCTTTAAAGACCTGCTGTTAGACGATCTGAATCCTAAACGTTTAGGCGATGGTCATTTCACATGAATCTGAAACCATCCCTACATTCCTGAAAGTACTCAGAATGGCAGATCACTGGAGATATTCTAAACAATTCCCTGCTCATCCTACAAGAGCTGGTGTTTTTAGCCGCCCATCTACTGGAATAACGGCAGTATCCCCAGGCGGTATGGTTCAAAATCGGAGCGCCCTCAAAACATGGTACCCCTTATGACACTTGGAAATGGTATTTCTCAAGTTTGCGGTACCCAAGAACTCTATATTCTTGGACGATTTCAGGGTCCATTGAAAAGAACACTTTAACTGGGATATTATCCCAGTGGGGTGACTTCCAGACCATAGAATTGCTGGCTGATGTGAAGCATGTTTAATCCTGATCACCAAGATATCCCAGTTGCGTTCCGCCCTCGGACCCAAGGAATCTTGGAACCGGGGTTTGGAAGATTGATTTTCCTTCAGCCACAAACAATACAGCATGTTTGCTTCTCGACGGAACAACGTGATTAGAAAAAAAGATCTACAATTTTGCATGAGATATGCATTCTCCATGAAATTATTCATGTCAGCGGATCAGCGGATCATCCCTTTGTTATGCATCACCCATCTCCGGTTGGACAGAAAAGGCAATCCTATTGAACCTGGACCAGTGGGGCGTCCCAGAAGAGGCCAAGGTGATTTGAGAATCCACTGCTTGGAGAATCTTATTTTTTAGATTTTCTGAGATTTTTTTTGGTGTTTCCACTTTTTAGCAAATCCATGCAAATCCAAGGATATCACTTTGTCATACCTTGTCCAACATGGGAAAACATGTGCAATGGGATATAATTCACTGGATAATGCAATGGGAGGGAAATGGGATCATATCTATCTATCTATCTATCAATCTATCAATCTATCAATCTATCAATCTATCAATCTATCTATCTATCTATCAACCTATCGATCTATCTATCTGATCTAATCTCATCTGATCTGATCTGATCTGATCTAATCTAATCTAATCTAATCTAATCTAATCTAATCTAATCTAATCTAATCTATCTATCTATCAATCTATCAATCTATCTATCTATCCATCTATCTATCTATCTATCTATCTATCTATCTATTAGACTGCAGTAATGACAATAATGGGATACCTACATCTCATCATATAACGTGGTATGATGAGGTGATGGGATTCCTATGGGGATATGCCCCCGTTTATTATAGCTAAAGTTAGCCCTGGCCCGAGATCCTTCCCGTGGTAGGGCCGATCAACAGCTAAACTCTCGGTGTTACGTTCAATCCCCAGATGGTTCCCCCATTCCTTCGCCTTCCGGGGGTGGCTGGGACACGCTTTGCTGGCGTCTTTCGACGACGTCAATGTCTTGGTGATCTTTTCGAAGCTGAGTTGGTGGGCACTGATGAGAAGGTGATCTTCACTACTGAGGTGCCTGATGGATGCTTCACAGTCTACGAAGCTTTGGTGGAGGACACGGCTCCTGTGATTTTGAATCTTGATTCCCAATCACTTGTTGTTCCATCTGATACCAAAAGGGATTTCCAGTTGACCATCAAAGAGATTTGTGCCGGTATGGGGGGAATTGGAACTGGTGGTTCATTCCTTCACGGCACTGTTCTTGCGTCTATGGACAGCTCCCCACTTGCTTGCGAACACTTGCTTCTCAATCGACATGGGGAAGTTCTCTGTCGAGATCTATGCAATGATTCTGCGAAAGGAGAATTACATGTTCTTGGTGGTCAAGCATGTGTCCTCANTGCTTCTCAATCGACATGGGGAAGTTCTCTGTCGAGATCTATGCAATGATTCTGCGAAAGGAGAATTACATGTTCTTGGTGGTCAAGCATGTGTCCTCACTGCTGGATTTCCCTGTCAGCCACATAGCTCTCAAGGGCTTGGACTTGGCTCTTTGGATCCACGTCATAAGGTTCTCACTGAAGTTCTTCGCACTGCATATCTTCACCAAATTCTTTGCCTTGTGCTCGAATGCACTCCACAGGCTCAGTTCGACAAAGGTGTGCGGCAAGAGATCTCAGATTTGGCTCATCACATGGGATGGAAAGTGCATGATACCACTTTGGCACTGAGTCATCAATGGCCATGCAGACGTCATCGATGGTGGGTCATCCTTTGCCCGGCAGATTGGAACACCACCACATTGCTCAAATGGAATGAAGACATGGATTTTCAGACGATTCACTCCATTCTTCCTGGGTGGGGTTTATGGCCACTGCATCATGAGACTGAACTTCAACTGACTGCCCAGGAGATTTGTCTCTATGCAGATCCTGTATATGGAGATGATCAACGACTGCTTGATCTACATGACCGGGCACCCACGTTTCTCCATAGTTATGGTTCNCCAGGAGATTTGTCTCTATGCAGATCCTGTATATGGAGATGATCAACGACTGCTTGATCTACATGACCGGGCACCCACGTTTCTCCATAGTTATGGTTCCATTTGCTCAAGCTGCCCTTGCGGTTGCAGGACTTTTCCATTTTCAGAGCAATCACTACGAAGCAAAGGCATGAGGGGATGTTTTGTGATTTCCAGACTCCATGGACAACCTCGACATTTGCACCCAATGGAGCTCTTTGCACTCCATGGAGTACCTCTGACTGTCACCCACCTTCCTGGCCTTCGCGCAGCTCTCTGTCTGATCGGCCAAATTGCCTCACCTTTGCAGGCACTGTGGGTCTTGTCATGTTTGACTTCCATGGCTGCCCATCATGACATCCATCAGACCTTGGACTCCGCCAATCAGGTTTTGCAATCAGTCAAGCGACAACTGGTCCGATCTCACTACAGTGCTTGGCAACAACCTGAAGTTCCCAGGATGCTTCATGTGGTGACTCCCGATGGCGCTCAGATTGACATCCTGACTGCGGGCTCCACCACAGTCGCACAGTTGCTTCGGGCCGAATCTTTCACTTTGGCTCGTGGCGAGATGCTTCATCTTTTGGATGGACCTCGAGCACTCCCAGATGATCAGATCCTCCTCGAAGAAGGAGCATATGGGCCATACAGCATCCTTGTCACACAAGCGCGACACTTGGAGGAAACATCCTTGGAATACATGATCAGCATTGAGCATCGAGGTGACTTCCATGTCGCTTTTGTCATGCCAGGTTCATTTTTGTTCCAAGCGATGCAACAATGCGGACTTGAAGGCATTTCCCACTTCCTTGATGGAGATGGCAAGTTCTACGGCTTGGATTATCGCGTTTGGGGCAGCTTGCGGTTGATTGCACAACCACCGCAGGAGATTGGTGCATCCCAAATGGCCTTTGGACTTTCTCCACAGTCGATGGCAACTGGACTTTCTGCCAATCTTCCAGAAGGACTGTCAGACATCACAGTATGGCATGCTTTGGTCAGCATTTGCAAGAGCAATCAAAGTCCATACGATGAGCCTCCCCTCATGATTCCACCTTCCATGGCCAGTGCTCTCTTGGCTGGCTTCGCTACCACCTTTCAGTGCCATGGACTTCGGGCACTTTACCGAGAGAGCAATGGCAGCATCTTCACCATCTTTGCTGCAAACAATCACTGGGCTTTGCTTTGTGGCCATCTGGAGAATAACCAATTGAAGTGGACTTATCTCGATGGACTTCGATCTTCAATTTATGCCGCAGCATCGAGTTTGGCTTGGACTTTATGCTCGGTGCTCGGCATGGNCCCCAGTTGAGGCTTTCAGCCTTCAACCACAAACATTGCCTCACACATGCGGCACTCTGGCCATCATGCATCTTTGTCTTGTCCATGGACTTGAAGGACGCTTTGAACCGCAAGATGAACATCGGCTTCATGCCACTTTGGTTCAACATCAACATGCCAAGCATTCATTTCGACCCCGGGGAAAAGGCTCCACTGACTTGTCCAATCGACTTGCCATCTTTTTAGCAGAACGTGGAGTTCCCTCGGAAGCAGCATCTCAGCGAGCACATGATGCCATTCAACTACTGGGCACTCAAGCCATTGCTGATGCTTTCCAAGCGACGAATCCTTGGGCTACTCTGAAAGGACTCGCCTCCAGACCCAGCACCAGATTAAGATGGGTCAAGGAATCAGAGCTCAAACTCCACATTGAACAACAGGCCAAAAAGAAGCATGGAGCCCACATTCCGAAAGCCAAAACCAAGAAGCAGTCCAACTCATCTTCTTCGGCACCTCCAGTCGTTGATCCAGCTACGTTGCGACTGCTGCCAGATACTTTTGTGGATGGTGATGGCGATGACATCCCACAGATCCCATTTGAAGAAGTTGGCCAAGATGCCACTGGCTTGGCTTTCTGCTCCTATCAGGATGCAAAGCCCTTCATTGAGGCTGCTGAAGTCATCAGCCACACACCANTTTGAAGAAGTTGGCCAAGATGCCACTGGCTTGGCTTTCTGCTCCTATCAGGATGCAAAGCCCTTCATTGAGGCTGCTGAAGTCATCAGCCACACACCACTTGGACTTTTGATCAATACGGAAGTTCCCAAGGATTTCTGGGGTGATGCTGCCATCCAACACCTGGTCTTTCCAGCTTTGTGTACGGCAACTGACGAACCACTGCTGTTACATGGATCCCTTCTGCACCTTGGTGACAGCAGCATCCAACGCAAAGAACGAGATTCACCTCAAATGGCAGTCCCAGAAACCGACATCCTCAAAGTTCAGGTTTACCAGGATGAAGTTTCCATCCCATGGCAACAACTTGTTGATGGCCCAGTTCGGGCACTGCTTCAGCTGGTCCCATCATTGCGACTTTGTTCAGGGCGACAGTGTGGAAAAGATTGTCCACTTTACCATGCTCCAGTCGGAGAAACTCTTCCTGGCATCATCATGGACATTTGGGCTCGCAGCTACCACAACTCCAATGGGAAGAATACCAAGCCAGAACAAGCACACTACTTCCAGGTGATGCTTCGTATCCCTACGGTAGCATTGGATTTTCTGCTCCGTGTGGGAACTCGTGGTGTCTACTTTGAGCCACGTTCTTCCAAAGCCAAGGGACCACATGACGGTTATTGCGTCATCTGGCTTGCTGGACATGATCGAGACCAAGCCATCCACAAGCTTCGCACCTGCACTCATGGGCTTTCAATTGCCAGACTCAATGCCCGCTTTGGCGTACGAGTCGCGAAGAAGTTTGAGAAGAAGACTCATGAAGAGTTGCGACCTGAAGAGGAGTTCATAGATGTGGATGTCAAGCAAGTGTACACCATCTTTCCTGTCCCATTTGGCATGCAGAGATCACAGATGGTCAAATTACTGGCAGCTTGGCAATGGCCAGCCAAGCCTTTGCAGCCCATCAAAGGCAACCTCCAAGGGCAAGCTTGGACTATTGGAGCAGATCAACCACCTCCCAACAAAGTGCTTCCGGCATTTGGGCAAGACGTCCTCGTCACCTTGCAGAAGGATATGGCTGCACCTGCTATGCATCAATCTCTGGTGGCTTCCAATCGCACCAAGCGCTTCTTGAAGGAAGGAACTTCAACAATTGCCAGCTCTTCCAATGCTGATCCCTGGCAACAAGGGCATGATCCTTGGGCTGGATTTCAAAGGACGACCCCGGTGATGTCAGCTGCTCCTCAGGCTGCCACGTCCAGATTCACACAAATCCAGGACACCATCCGGGAAGAAATCACCAAGCAAGTTCAACAAACTCCAGTTGGCTCTGCTCCTGCTCATGACATCCAGAAGCTTGAGGTGAACATTGCTGAACTTCAGGCGCAAGGTCAACAATTTCAGCATTGGTTCCAAGAAGCTGGACAACGAATGAACAACACCGAGGCTCAACTTGGTCAGCTTCGTTCAGTGGTGGAACATCAGGGCAAAGCTGTTGCTGCGCAGATTCAAGAGATTCAGACTGAGGTCGACAACAAGACTCAGATTCTGCAGAACACGTTGCAAGGATCCATGGCTGCCCTCACCAGCGACCTTTCTCATACGCTGGATAGCAAGCTCTCGAGCCAGTTTGACCGCTTTGAGGCCATGCTGGCCAAGAAATCCCGAAGTGAATGACTAGGTCGCACACGTTGTCGGGGTGCCATGACCGGCAAGCGTGGTGGACCTCTATGGCATCTTTTTGGACTTCTTCTATGGCCTTGGGTGTGGGCAGATGGAAGACAACTTCAACAGTTCAGTCCTTTGCCGACCAACACGGCGATTTTTGCTTCTGACTCAGATCTCCATGCTGATTCAGCTGAGCACCAATCTTTTTGTCCTTCAACATTCCGCTTTGGAGAAGCTGATCATCCTGGTCCTGATGACCCTTCGGCTGAACCAGACAATCCTGATGTTCCATATCGTGATCCCTCCATGCTGCGCATTGGCTGTTCCAATCCCAGTGGCCTCAATGGCAAGGAACATACTGCCTTGCAACTGGGACCTGGAATCTGGTGCTTTTCTGAAACCCACCTGACATATGGCTTGCAACGTTCCTCTGCCGCAACCATAGCATATGCGAGTGGGCAAATGAATCGACAAGTTCGGGCGCACTTTGGTGGCCCCGTCCCCTTCAGAGCCAATTCTTTGCAAGCGGGCACATGGTCCGGAGTTGGGGTTCTCAGCGATTTNGAATCGACAAGTTCGGGCGCACTTTGGTGGCCCCGTCCCCTTCAGAGCCAATTCTTTGCAAGCGGGCACATGGTCCGGAGTTGGGGTTCTCAGCGATTTCCCTTCCAGAGAACTCAATGTGGCATGGCAAAAAGGTGAACGATCATCTGGTCAACTCCTTCTCACCAGACACTTGGTGCATCAAATGCCCTTTTTGGTTGCCACCATCTATGGATTTCCATCCGGGCCTACCTGGCCGAATGCGAAGCAGTTGAATGGTCATCTTCTTTCTGCTCTTTCTCAAGAAGTTGTTGTCAGCGGAAGTGGACCCAGAGTGATAGCAGGTGACTTCAACACCACCCTCCACCAACAAGATGAGTTCCGGCTTTGGGAGGGTTATGGGTGGCATGAGGTGCAGATCCTTGCACATCAGAGATGGCAGAGGCCTATCAGTCCAACCTGCAAAGGAGCCTCTGTTATCGATATGCTCTGGGTTTCGCCAGAAGCTGCTTTGTTGCTGCGGAAGGTTGACTGTTGTTCTACCTTTGCTGAGCACTGACACTCTTTGCCGACTTCGAAGTACCAGCACAATCTTCCACCATTACCACATGGCCAAAGCCTACTCCCATACCATGGGAGAGCATCAACATTGAGACCTGGCACAGCAATTTGGCAGCTGCTCCTTTGGCTGACTATGTTGATGGCTCCTCCACCGAGTACTACAAGCAATGGGCTCAACATTGGGAGAGCGCTTTGGATGGATGTGTGCAAGACCAGCCTTCAGGACAACTTCCTGACCAGTGCAAAGGACGTGCAGTTCGTACGAAACCACAAACTGCCTCTGCGACACCACCTGTTCTCAAAGCCTCGCGANTGTGACTACACCATCTTGGCCTTGGACTTTGATGGCCGTCAGATTCATGTGGACCAACCAATTGACACTTTGGAAGGCAAGTTGTTCTTCATCAATTCCATCCAGGTTGACATCCAGTCTGTTGACAATGATGTGATCACTTTACGGTCGATTCCATCTCATGCGGAACCTGGCGATGCTTTGCAATGTCATCAATACTTTTCATCCACTGACCAGTTACAACAGGCATTGCTTGATCTTTGGAAACCACGGTGGCAAAAAGCCAGTATGATCGGCACTGAGCAATGGAACCGCATCACAGGGTTCATCCAGGCCTACATGCCACCCATGGATTTTCCTGCGCCTGAGCTCAACTTTGAGCAATGGCAACAAGCTCTTGCGAAGTTTCCACCTCGTCCTGCGAGAGGAGTTGATGGCATCGATGTCAAGGACCTCAAGCATCTCCCTGAGCCAGTGACCAACAGCCTCTTTCACTTCATCAGTNAGTTGATGGCATCGATGTCAAGGACCTCAAGCATCTCCCTGAGCCAGTGACCAACAGCCTCTTTCACTTCATCAGTCAGATTGATGGTGAAGTTTGCAAATGGCCTGACCAACTTCTCTACGGCACTGTTCTCAGTTTCAGCAAACAAGAGCAAGCTCATCTACCAAATCACTACCGTCCTGTGGTGATTCTGGGAACAGTTTACCGAACCTGGTCACGTATGTGTGCCTTGCCTGGAGATGCCGAACTGGGGTTTGGCCGTATCTTTTACAACCCAAGTCAAAAATAAACAACCCAGGGCGTTTCTAGCCACCAAGGAAACAACCAGGGACGTTTGTCGCCGGGGAAGAAACAACCATGGGCGTTTGTTGTTGGAGAAACCCGAGGGAAAATGCACGTGAGAGCATGGACATGGGTTTGCTGACCCGCTCACTTCGGATAACCGAAGCCCACGTGCAGAGGGACACGCTCTGCTAGGATGATACATGTTTTGGGACGCTTTGAGCTGAGCACATGCAAGTTATCTTCCTTGTGAGGTGCTAAGCTGCAAGTCTTGAGCCATGGTCCACAGAATATGGGTGACCAGGGCGGGAGCAATTTGCATATGGTGTCGGTGATGTGTCACGTACTTCCACGTTCCGGGGAGTTATATATATATATATACATTTATCTAGCTGTCTATCTATATAGATAAATATCTATAGTTTATATAAGATTTGATTCAGAAACACCGCGCAAGAGAAACATACAAAGAAACCCCCACCAAAACCAGTATACGCATTTCTAACATCATTAATGATTGAAAACATGCTTCCGCGAGACATCACCCATGGTCGAAAGACGCAATTCCAAAACTGTTGTAGACAAAAATGGTATTGCACGGCTCTCCTGATTTTTTTTTGCTCTTTATCAAAAGCATTCACTCTAAAATGTGTTTTTCTTCCCGCATGCAACTGCCCGAGAAATATGTGCTTTCATTTTTTCATCTCTCGCCATTATAGTGCTCGCTTCGATATGTATTTGCGAGCCCACGATAGCATGTAGTTCATGCCATGGCACCCTTGGCAGATTGTCCGGATTTTTCCCATATAATCTTCATCTCCAAATGTTGAGAGGAACATCAAGCAAAGCTTCGTCATCTCGTGGTGGTCAATCATGTGCGAAAAATAATGCGTTTTTGGCCGGATCTTGTAAAGAAGCCTGCGCTGAACCAAGCACTCACACGCAAGCCACTGGTAACACACAGCATGTAGCCTGCACAGCCACGTGGTTTCACATACAGCTTGCGTAGCCATCTTCACTCGGGTATTCAAATTGAAAATGCTGAGGGCCACATCCAATGACCAGCAGCACACAGCACGAACCTGAGCGTGTTTTTTCTTTTCTGCATCCAAGATAGGAGATTCTGCGAGCCGAGTCATCATGAAAGTAGTAAAAGCGAAGAGGGTTCTGACCTTTGCAGCCTTTATCCTAGTATCCAGCACACACATAGGCCAATGCTTGTGCTTGGGTCGTCCAAACCTGGCCATGCTAAGCGTGCCGATGTAGAGTTGCAGCCCCTGTGTTTTGGCCCACAATGCTGCGTGGCGACTGAATGCGTGCAGAACTTCATCCCATGGCCGCCCGTTCAAACCAAAGAAATGCTGCAGTGTCCCATCCTCCAATGAATCTATAATAGCTGCCGGGATCAGGTCTCGTAACGTGCCCAAATGCACAATGTGCAAAAGATCCATCAACCTTTTTCGTTTTTCAAACCTGGGTACTTGTGTCCATGGTGATGGATCGTTTGGGTCTGACATTGTCAGTGTGTGACGCCATGGAGCTTGAAACGTCAAGTCGCCCCAACTCAGTTCTGGAGCCACTTGGTCAGAAGTTGCTAGACAAAAATCGCAGCACTGATTGCACAAGTAGTAGCGTCTAGTTGTCGTCAAACGGTGAGCGTAGGCATGGGCCTCCATGTCGCCCTTCCAGAAACAGAATGCCTCAATTGGATGGCGAAGGGTCAATGGGAAACACAAAGACAACAAAAAATGTGTCGTGCGTCGTGGATAGGGCTTGCGCCCCATATGGAAAGACAAATCGTGACTATAATTTTTGCATGCATGTTGCTTTCATGTGACATGGAATGCTGTCCTTGCTGGGTCTTTTCATGCAATGTCAAGGGCTTGCGCCCTATTATAGATAAAAGTTCCAAGTCGGCGGCGTGAACATATGACATGTTTTTCCGTGGCTGCATGGAAACCCAACCCCAAAAAGTGAATCGTACTGCGTGCTGCAGAAATCAGCAATTCCAAACCTAAACTCAGGTAAAGTCACTGCTTTCACTGGTATAGGCTCACCAGCCAGCTTTTCCCGAGAAGATTCCAACGGATGAAATGAGCCAGTGTGGCCAACGAAATCGTACACCCCCTGCTCCAATTGTTTGAAATCCCAAGCCAAAATTTTGCAGATTTCTTTCCTCGTGTCCTCAGTGATGTGCGGAGTGCCAATGACAGCAATTGCGTGCTTTGTTTTCCATGCATCGCCCCGCACGCATCCAGTGCTCCAACTCCATATTGTTGCCGTGCTGCCTCTGCTGATTTTATTTTAAGCTTTGACTTGAGACACACAAAGTGTGGCTTATCAAATTTGATTGCCTCAAAACCCGAAAGAAAAACTACGTTATTCTTTTCCGAGGTGCCTGAAAAATGAGGCACCCCATCTTCATGTATGATAATGGGAATGTGCGTTGAAGCAAGCTCACCACATCCAGACGCATGCCACATTGCAGAAAAGTCTGCCCCTGTCCCCAGGCACTCTTTCATTACCTAAGCATGCCCAGTGGCGCAACATGAAGATACACTTGGAAACAAGAAACAAACAATCACAAAATGCTGAATGTTTTCTGGAAGGGAGATGCTTCTGGTCCTTGATCATGCAGAGCCCGTAGGTGATCACTAGGAAGGACAAGTGAAATTTCTGCAGTGCCAAGACCGTCAACAGCAGCGCTGTTGCCAGCATCCAGTTTCACGGGTACAGCAGCTTTGTAAGTAGGTATAGGAAGCTTCAGCCACCGGAAGAAATCCCGTTCAGAGGACGTAGGACAGGATGTAGCAAGCTGCTTCACGCTCACCTGCAACAGGGGTAAAACACAATAAGCAAACACAAAATAGCACTGATGGCATACGTGTTTTACTCCTGGGATGCGCCCAAAAAACAACCTAGCCTTAGTGCAGCCTTCGTTGGTCATATCTTGGGCAAATTTCACAGCCCCTTTCACAGACAACTTTCCCTCAGCAACTCTTTCGGCCATACCGGATATCGTGGCACTGTCGATCTCGTCAACAGTCCTAGGCTAATTGTCGCTGGTTTTTGAGAAAGAGGTAAGGTTGGGGGCTAAACTGAACGATTGCTATATATAGACTGAACATGTATTCATATGATGGTTTTGTCCAATTACCATGCTCATGGGTGGAGGTAGATTTTTGAACTCGGACTAGTTGAGCTGCATGATTTTGATTTTTTGTGCCAAGCACCTTGCAACAAGTTTTACCTTTTTCGACGCTAGTTCGTTTGTCTCTGGTTGTATAGAGTTGTGAAATTATGTGGAACCTTTTTTCTTAGTTTCAAACATGTTGGATTTAGAAACATGACTGGGGCAATAACGCCGTAAAACACTCTGAGAGGATTTTTGGCATCTTATAGGTGACCGGTTTCGTGTGCGTGCGTCCATGGTTTACATTAATAGTTGGTCCACTGTTTCAAGTTCATGTGAACAAAGAAGAATTGCAAACGGACTTTATAGACTTGTGTTTTTTTTTCCGTGGGTTGCTGGCGAGGAACATTTTTTTCCGCCGCTTCCTGTCAGAAGGTTTCAAAGTATCATCAGCACACCTGCGCGGGGACTGCAGCAAGCAATTTTTTCCTGATTTCAAGTTGGCACGGGCATGTATAGCAACATAATTATGCAAGCTGCAGCGCGTAGCACACCCTTTCGGCATATTTTTGCCGCTGCTGTTGCCACCGCGTCGCGCCCATGAAAATATCATTGAGCCACAGAGCACCAATTGCGCCCCATAGGTTCGCTCCCAAGCGCTTCAGCTTAGGTTTGGAACCACCCTTGCAACTGGACTTAAATCCTATGGCCGGTAAACTGGGCCGGGAAAACACATTGCTTCGTGACCGCGTGGGAAAACCAACGGAAACTCTGAGTAAAATGAACATGTAGAAATACATGGACACATGTTTGTTGCAGTTGGCTTCTCTTACCATCAAAACTTTCAAGGTATCCCTGTCGCGATCCTAAGCATTATTCTTCGCCTTGGCCTTGGCCTTTCCAGACGGTTTTTTGTTCTGCTGTCGGGCAATCGCGTTGGCTGCAGCCTGCGGTTTTTCGAACTGCTTTTGTAAGCTGAGAAACTCTCGGACACAGGGGATGTAGTCATCCTCCTGCAATACGTGCGATCATATGGGAAACATAGATGTATGGGAAGTATACTTAAGTATAGTGGATATATAGCAATCAAAAGACAGCTGCCCAGTCCTCCGTCTTCCCGGCGGTGATCAAGGCTTGGGTCTTCTTGTACAAGTCCCTCAGAAAATTTGGACATCATGTCATGAAAGAAAGGGAATGCATATGTCACGTCATACAGCAAAAAGTTGCACATGTCAGAAACGAGCTGCAAATACCTGCCATGGCCTATTTATAGAGATTTCTTGAAAGGTTGTAATGCAAAAACCCCAGCTCAGCCAAAAAACTCAAACTGCGTGGCGAACTTCTGCATCTCATTGCTCAATGCTTCAGCATATGGCAAACTTTGCAGCGTCAGCGTCAGGGTTCCCGCGTCGTTCTTCTTTTTGAGCAACTTGTTACACATGTCCCTGGCTTTTTGCAAGGCAGTCAGAGGCGTTTGCTCCTCAGCGCCTTTTCGCGGTTTTTTCTTCTTCGGCTCGTCCGATTCAGAAGGCGTGGCAGGCGCTGGGGTCCCAGGGCTGCTTGCAGTGCTTGGAGTGGCTGGCGCACCCTGTTGAACCCTCTTGGCCGCAGGCTTCGGGGGAGGCTTCCTCAGACCACGCTAGAAAAAATGTTGCGAGAAAAAGATTTGAGACTTGCTGCTCACAGTGCATAATGCGCACACTTGATGCCACCGCAACACCATGCTATGATATGCATATATCAATATGCAGCTGAAAGACATGATCTCAGCCACGTCGTTGGCATTCTCGGGAGTCACTTGCATCCTGCTGGTGCTCATCAAATTGCCTCAGCGTGCGTGCAGAAGACACATGCATGCGAGGGGGGTTGATTCAATTTAAACAGTTTCGTGGTAAACACATACTTTCATCAAACTGGCATTATGGGTGAGATGTCCAAAATTTGAAGTGTTTGTCTATACGCAAATACCCATGCTGAACAGTTGACTGGAACCCCACCCGAGGAAAAAATCAAACCTTTTCAAGGACAACCTTGTACAAAACCATACGAAAACTATTTGCACTCAAGCTGTCCGTGAGGGAACTTATTTCAAACGTTTAAGAGTTTAGTTTTGGCCATGTTTTCATGAGACATGCATCCAAGCTACAATTTCTTCGGTAGTTCTCCGTTTCATCTTCCAAGGCAGAGATGAGGTAGACCTTGCCATTGGGGTTGTTCTCGTCATCATCGGTCAGTCCCTGCTCTTCCTTGAACTTCATGACAGCTTCAGCTTCCTCTCCGTAGTGGTCTTGCATTTGTTTCTTTGTGTAGCGAAGGGCCTTCTTCCGGGCAATGTTAACTCTTCCAACTTCCTCCTGCACTTGCAAGAAAGCTTGCACCTGACTCAAACTTCCCTAGTTCTCCACAAGGAGGGAAATAAGCTCAGATTTTTTGTTTTCATCCTGAAGTAAATTCTTCAAAGACGGCATGCCTTCCACTCGGCTAGGGTTCTCCTTCAACCTTTTGATCAAATTGGCTGCAGCTCTGCGGGAATACTCATCTTTGTTCGGCTGTGCTGGCATGCCAGTCTTGGGCATATGCAGCGTGGCAGGCACTGCAAATCCAGCTTGGGCTTGGTGCGGAACAACCTGAGGTGGAGGCATCATGGGAACCTTTGGGACCACACGCGTGGCAGGCACATGTCCATGGACTTGCTGGGGAAACGCAGGCGCTGCAGGCAAAGCAGCATGCGACCCAGCGCATGGGGAAGCGGTTGCAGGCGCAGGCAATCCCCCAGCTTGGGCTACATGGGAAACCACAGTGGCAGGCACAGGCATGGTACCAGCATTGGCTTGCTTGGGAACCACAGTGGCAGGTGCTTGCTGCGGAACCACAGTGGCAGGTGAAAGCTGAGGAACCACAGTGGCAGGCACAGGCATGGTACCAGCATTGGCTAGCTCGGGAACCACAGTGGCAGGTGCTTGCTGCGGAACCACAGTGGCAGGCGCAACCTGCTGAGGAACCACAGTGGCAGGTGCAGGCAATGCTTCATTGCTTTGGCTGGGAACCGTGGCAGGTGCAGGCAATCCAGAGTTGGCTGGCTGACTTCTTTCCGGAACCAACGTGGCAGGCGCAGGCAACGCCTCATTGCCTTGCTTTGGAACCATGGCAGGCGCAGGCAATCCATGGTTGGCTGGCTGACTTCGTTCTGGAACCGCTGTGGCAGGTGCAGGCAACGCCCCATGGCCTTGCTGGGGACACATGGCAGGTGCAGTCACCCCGTTGGCTGCATGACTTTCTTGCAGAACCATGGCAGGCGCAGGCAATGCTCCATTGCCTTGCTTTGGAACCGTGGCAGGTGCAGGCAATCCAGGGTTGGCTGGTTGACTTCCTTCCGGAACCACTCTGGCAGGCACAGGCAACCCGGCTGCAGCTTGACTGGGATCCACTGGAGTGGCAGGTGCAGGCTGCACGACCTTTGGCGTGGCAGGCGGAAGTTGGCCAGAAGGCCTGCATGTTTTTGGAATCGACCACCCCATGGCTGCCAGTTGTGCATCTTCTTCTGACTGAGGAGGGGTGCCATCAACTTCAGGTAGGCCAGGTTGGGTCTCTTGGTTAAACACTCCATCCACCGCGCTTTGAAGTTCCATGGTCAGGGAATCCACCTGCGCATTGCGACGTTCCAAAAACGGTTTTCCTTTACTAATGTGAAATGAAATCTGAAGTTTTGAAATAAGCAAGCGCAAAACAACCTTTGCCTGGGTATCCCCCATAGTCGCCACACTGGGCTGAGTCTCACCCGCATACATTGGCTGCAGAGGGACCGACAAATTCACCGTTTGCCTCATTTACATCACAAAATTACAATATATATATATATATATATATATTGACAGGCATAGCTTTGGCTTGCGCACTGGTTTATATCCATGTTGTTTGTTGGCGTTCCGTCCAGCTGACGCTTTGCAAAATAAAACAAGCAAATGAGACCAGGGCCCACCCACACTCATGGCCACTGCAGGAGCTGCCGAAGATCCCGGTAGGACTGCACCTACGATGGATGGGAAAACATTCTTTTCGTACCAATCAAGCTAGGTATAGCAACACGATAAATATCAAACAACACTTCTTGCAGTCAATGACCTGGATCCCCGGAAGCAAAAGCTTGAGGCGCATCCCGCACCACTCCCACCATGAACGGGTCGGTGGCAGGCTGCACAAAAGGGGGTTCTTCCTTAACACCCGCCATCTCAGAGTCACTACCGCTAGTTCACCCCGGAAAAACCTTGAGCGCAATTGTCGCGTGTTGAAACCAAAAGTCAGCAACTGACATGTTTTCCATCTGTGTTCTTGCTTTGTGAAATCGGAGTCTAGAAAAATATATAGTTATATTCCATGCAGCCCCCTAGCTACATTCCCAAAATATTTCATCTTGCAGGGGGTCGCGGTTGGCCACCGTCGGTCACGGTTGGTCACGGTTGGTCACGGTCGGTCACGGGTGAGCACATACTACTTTCAATTAGGTCGTTTCTTCCTGGTCACGCCTGGTCACGGTTGGTCACGGTCCAGTCTTTGGCAAGGGCCATGGCGTGCCATTGAAAACAGACGTGTGTAGGTTGGCAAAATTGTTTTCGACTGTACACTGCCCCTGGTTCTGTACAACCGCGTGCACGCATGAATTAATTCTGTACAACCACTCGCATGCATGAATTATTTGCATTGCCATGCAATTTGAAACCTTTGAATTAAGTGTGATCATTCTGATCCCTCTTTTGTTTTTTGTTCAAAGGATGTAGGGCTATTGTCTAGCCCCACACGCTAGGCCTGAAAGGGTGAAACGGGTGGGAAGTTTGAAGCGAAAGGCTTGAAAGATCCCAGAAAGAGGATCCTGGCGTGTAATTAGAAAAAAATCACATTCAGGTCCTGAGCCTCTGAGCACACGAGTATTCGCGGATTCAGCAACCGTGACCCCCTGCAAATATAAAACCGAAACAAAACAAATTGGCTACATGTCCATGCAATGCATGCATCATGAAATTTTAGGTGATGAAAATTAAGGGGCCGTAGCCCCGTGTAACATGCATGTCATGAATTCCATCATGGGGTCATGGCCCCGTTAATACATGTCATGTCAATTGTTTTTGGTTTGGTTCAAAGCAACAGCTGTCAGCAACCTGCATGCCAACCATTTTTTACTTTTTGCGAAGTGAAATCACTTAAGCCACGGCTGGCGCAGTTCCTCCAAGGCCTCCAGCAAGCGCCCCTCTTCGAATTTGAAGTGCTGCAACTGGGAGTAAGCCACGATATGGTCCTGCCAGTGAATCCTTTTCCAGTTTTAAACCAATTCTATATAGTAGCTTTTCCGTCCTCGTCGAGTCTTTCTACAAATGTTTGTAAATTGGAAAAGCTTTGAAAACGGATCGGCCATATAAACCCGAATATGTCCCAAGTTTGAAGATATTTCTAGTCTGCGTCCCTTTTCTTATTTACAAGTTGTTATGGGAGCCTGAAAACGAAAACCATTGTCCATCAAAAAGGCCTAGGCACCCACAACTGGCAAGAACGAATTCACCCCCGAAACACCCACTCCTTCATAGCATCCACAGATAAGTCTGCGCTCTGCACCAGTGCCCATCGCCGTCGGTCTCTCCTGCAACGATCCAGGGAAACAGATTTGCAAACAGATTTCATTGGTTTTCCTTAACATGTTGGTTGAAAAATCAACAAGACATCAATGTGCGATATCGGTCCCCGTGGTCACTGGGCCATGAGCCATCCACCACGCAGCCATCGCACGTCCAAACTCTGGGGTATACAGCTGAGTCAATTTGAGGCCAGCCCCTCCATGCACTCGTGTCACGCCAGTAGAATCACGATACCTCAGTAGCATGATAGGACGAGTACCTCATATGTTCTAAATTTATTTTTCTGCATGGGCATGAGGAGGACCTTTCATTTCCTATGAATGTAGATTAAGACCCACTGCTTTGAAACCAAAGGGGACAATTTGCAAAAACACATCAAGGTAAATTTGACACCATGAGACTGGATTGTAACAGGATCTTTGGGAGGTGGTCTTTGGTGCTTCGGTGGCACGTACATGTTGATCAAACAGTCAAAGGCTTCAGTTGAATACAAATTTGTAGGCTTCAAGGACGATGCCCTAAAGGCAGCCATGTTGATCTTGTTCACCTTGAGCCGTTGCCCAACCCAGCCCTTAATTGCGGCCTCATCAAAGTAGCCGATGACGCTCTGCCATGATGGCAGCGCCGTCATGAGGGATCTTCCAGGTTGTTCCAGTACTGGAAAGCCACCGCAAGCCCAAGACAATACTGCCAGCACAGCTGATCTTGCAGCCAAAACATTCCCAAGCACCACATAATCCAGGTCCGTCCTCCACCCTAGAGGAAAGCATATACTTCGTTGATGGGTGCCACTGTTCATAAATATGAAAGATGTGCAGACTGTGCCTAAATGGCACAGTCCCCCACAACCGAGTCCCAAAATGCACACAACTGCATAGATAAGACCTTGAGCGCTGGTGAGGTCGTGAGTAGCGCTTCCTGGGCTTTTGAAAAAAATCCATGTGTATAATCATTTCTGCACAGGTATTTGGCATTTGGCACCTGCTAAAAATTGTCCATGACAGCCATACGAAAGTTTCAAGCAAAAATCTAGAAACTCTCCAAGTCTCGCAGAATGTCAAAAGCAAGTGCAACACATCCAAGCTCTGTAAATGCCTTAGCCACCTGAGATGACATCTCCGTACCTGCAAAGAATTCTAAACACTGGGCTCCGTAAGGAACATCAAACTCCATCATTCGCCTCAGGATCATGGCGTGAATGGCCAGTTCCACAGCAACCCATGGTACTTCTAACTTGGTGAAGCCGTACACCTCTCGAATTTCCTGGACAGAGAGGGTTGACAGCATAGCCTGTAGCAGTAGGACCGCGATCATGGCTGCAGGCGCGAAAAGTGCAAACAAAAATTAAGCTTGAAAAGGTTGAACCTCAACCCCTGTTCACTTATTGAAGTCTTGATCAATTGGATGGATTTTTTCATCGAAAGCTGTGAACCTGGACTGCAGATTTTGCAGAGGTGCAAAACTCAACCAAACTGCGCTTCTGGGCCCTAATGTGCTGGTCAGAGTTCAACAGGAAATCACAACCTGAAAATATCTAAGTCTGGAGGAGGCTGGGCAGTGGGCACCTTAAGGCACCCTTGGAAATCGAAGACGGCCCTTGCGCATTAAGGCGTCCTGCAAAATGATGACTTGGGCGTTCAAATCCATGTGCACAGGCCATTGTGGCAATGAACATATCGGCATTTCGAAACATACGTCAACAAATAATACGGAAACAAATTTACTCTCTTGCGTGCAAGCCCCTTTTCCGTTTGGGTCGCACGGGCAGATCCTTTGTTTCAAGCTTCAGCTGTTGCCCTTAATGGCATTCAGCTCACGAATTGCGTCCTCGACACTTATGTGTCCAGCGTTCAGTCTTTTGACCAGGTCACTCACAATTTGTTCGTAGTTGTCAAATTTGCAACTAAGCTGGCCGATTTGCTTTCCTTTCAGGTTGTCATGGATGGCACAAACGTGCACCCAGTCTGCCATTTCTCCTTTGCTTGCTCGTTTGTGCTTCTTCATTAAGTACTTTGCTTTGGCCTTTGGCACAGGTTTCTCTGCAGCGTCAGCTTTTTTGGCTTTTTTCTTGGCAACTGGCTCCGGCTTGAGCTCTTGGTTCAACCGCTTTTGTCCTTATATTTTGCAAACTTTCAAATCAACCAGATACGGAGGGAAGCATTAGGCATCATTAGGCAAACAATGGAAACATACTGAGCGCAAATCCGTTTGGGTCTGCGGGCTTGAGCTCTGCGTCCTTCACGAGGTTCTCCACTTCCTGAAACATGTTTCTTGTCACCTGAAAAAAAAACAATTGCCTGTCGATGCTTTAGCTTTCAAACCTGTCATAGCTCATTGCGCGAAGGGATTTGCAGGCGTTCGATCCTAAAAACATGCGTGGCTCAAACTATAGTGAAACCATCAACGACAATGCTGTCCTCCAGACATGGCGGCGCTGGAGTGATGGCAGCATCAGCGGCAAACTCTAAAGATGCAGGCCGCGGGCCCGCCTCCAAAAAGTAGGGCTGTTCAAGCTGATTTGTCTTTCCGTATTGAAAAAGACGATTTGCAGGAGCAAAGTGATCGGTGGCTAGTTCTTTCCGTTGTGCATTCAAGGAGCATTTGACGAAGCGGCTGCAGGTTCTTCGCCTTTCGATACAAGGGTAATCATTAATCTCAAACATAAAATAGGTGTTTCTGTCAAAGTAAGCGGCTTTTCTCTTACAACATTTTTAACTTGGGCGTTTCAAAAACAATTGGAATTGACCGCATGACCTCTCCCACGCTTTTCAGGTTTCCACTGCATGCATATATTTGATACGGGCCTGGTGGTTCATCGTCCAAAATCTCAATATACTTGTTTGAGAGGCTGGCAAGAACTTGTCGTCGTTTCTCCCTGGCATCCTGCAAAAAAAGAGCAAACATCAGTGCAAAAAAATCACAGTGCGAAGAATATTCATGGATGAAGCCAACCTTGACCTACTGAGAAACCAAGTCCTGTGAAGACCCACTGCACTCCATCTCAGTCGGCTGCGAGTCATCGTTTTTTTCGTTAGGCTCGTCCTGGGATGGATTTGCTTTTGATTTTTTGAAACAAGCAGGGCAGAAAACTGATTTGAAACCATCGTTGAAAATTTCCGCTTTCATGAAACTGATTCACAAGATTGTCTCAAATTCAACTTCAGGTGAGGGTCAGGTAAGCCCCAAGATTTAGCAAGATCATCTGTGGACAAAGGCTGCATGACCTCGAACAGGTCCCTCACGACCCCCTCAACCCAGAGAGGCCATGTGCCATCACTGCTCTCTTTCTTTGCCTTGTATGCCTTTCTCCAAATTGTTCGAGTATACCTGCAGCAATCAAAATTCAAATCCTTGTGCTGCACAGCTGCCAGAAACCATGTTTGCAAAAACCATGCGTGATTAAGGGGCCGGAGCCCCATGTAGAATGTAGAATATTTTGATGAAAATCGTGGTATGGGAAAGAGATCGTGGTCCCCAAATGCGTGAACATATGCCGCATGAAGATGATTTTCGGGTTCTAATTTTGAATGAATCATTTCATGTCAGGTTGCTGGGTCAAAACCTTGAAGTCGTACACCATGAGCCACAGCTCTCCCTCTGCAGGTTGTTTTGGCAAGTCTGCTGCCAGCTGAGTAAAAACATCAAACAAACTATTGTTGTGCACTGGCTGGGAAGGGGCAATCTTTGCCACGGGTGCGAGCATCCACACATGTCCAGAAATTGCTTCTTTGCAAAGCTTGTTGCCTCAGAAAACAAAGTGAAAACTTGCAGTTACACTTGCGTGATTCCAGCTTAAAACATGTAGCATTTGCAAATCAAAATCTCATACCAAACATGTCAAACGAGATACTGTTGCAGAAAAATTCGTCAAACAGTTTCCCTGGAGCTACTGCCAAAGCTGCTTTCTGCAACTCACCCATTGCTGCGTATGCTTGCTTGGCAACTTGCGCAACATCGGCCGGACTCAAAATTTTTTCCACAGTTCCCTTTGTGCGCCCCATGCTGGACTTGTGCTGAAAGATGGCCACATGTATATGATCATAAATGCAAATGCCATTCGTGATTGAGGGGCCGGAGCCCCATGTATACACATGAATTTCATGAGAATTTTGGTCTAGAGCCACGTGTATATCATCAATGTGCATTTGAAATCTGTGTGCATGGGTATTTGTAAAAAGTAGGTGTATGCTAAGACCGTTCCAGTCCAGTCCTTGTAGAAGAAGCCGACGCCGCTTCATTTGACCTTCCCATGCGTCCATGATGGGAAAATGAAACAAAACCGTCGACAAAAAATTGAAATTTGCATCACCATTTTTTTTTGAACAACTGAAAGAATTTTCAAACGGGCCTCCGGCCAAAATGGCTCATAGCTCCTCATGCCGAAACTCCGTACTGAAAAAAAACCTGGCACGCACAAGCGTTCGCATGTTTGTGACCATGAACCTAAACAGACTGCAATGACAAAACGCAGGCCAATTTTTTTCATTTCATCGGCTGCACGTCGCTATGAAACTCTATAGTTCTCATCAAACCATACTGTGTTTTCATTGAAAACAGTGCGCTCATCATCTCGACTGGTTGGGAGAGTCTTGTCATCATCCTCGTCCGGGGCTGAGTCGTCATCATCATATTTCATATTACGGCCAACTGGCTTGTCAGCTGAATTATCATCATCATTCTGGGCTGCAACTTTCATATGAGGGAGCTCCGTCGGGCACACCACTGACGTGGCGTCATCAGAAACATGCGTAGGGGCCACAACTGTCACTTGACCAAACACATCACCATCATCATCAGCCCGTGCAAGGGCCACATCCGGAAAGTCTGACCGGAGTTTCTTCGCCAAGATGGAGGACTGGACAGTATCATTGCTTTGCTCGACCATGCCCTGCGTGCAGGAACATGCATTGTAAATTTCTTGTTTTCTAAATGCGCATTTGCANGACAGTATCATTGCTTTGCTCGACCATGCCCTGCGTGCAGGAACATGCATTGTAAATTTCTTGTTTTCTAAATGCGCATTTGCAAGCTCGCGCGAAAAAGTGTCTTTCAAAAAGAAAATGTTTGAGAAACTCAAGTTGCATAGTTGATAGCTGAATGTGCCTCCATCTTGCTGAGCGCACGCTTAGCCGCTTTTGCATAGTTCTGGGCCTTTTGTTGGGCAGCTCGCGCTTGCTCGTAGTACATCTTCGCATGCTGCAGCATCAGTGCGGCATCCTGCAGGCCCAAAAAAAAATACAGGGTTGAAAACCAAATTCAGTCTTAAAGAAAGTTTTGTGAAATTTCATTTTCTTTGCATACACCTGCAGTTCATGTTCACTTTGTAAAGATCAAATGGCGCCTGGTACTCCATTGCACTTTGCATATGCACATGGGTGGCCGAACTCGAGGAGCTAGAGCTAACCTGGGGGAAAGTCTGCAGGACATCATTCCTTCTGAACATCGTGGGCGGGAAAAAATGATTATGCATTTGACATGCATCAAAGCGACATGGACGTTTCGGACTCATCTTGAGCCACACCACTCACCATGCAAAAACGCAAAATTTCAAAATCTATCCAGGTCGAGCGCAACACGACATTCTTCCGCAGCTATAATAATCAAGTCGGTTGGGCCGTCGCTGCGCATGATGCTCCAATTTATTTTCGGATCACCTGCATGCAGGTGCACAAACGTAAAAAGAATGAAGACCCTGACAGCAAATTTGCGGACGCAAATTCAATGACCTGCCTCCATCAGCTCCATACCGCACGCGGATTTGACAAAATTGTTCAAACTTGCAAAAAAGAAAGCAGTTGAACATTCATGACTGTAGATTTGCGTTGTATGCGCCGTGACAAAACACAGCAAAACACAATTCATGGCACATTCATGACTGGAAAACTTTTTGTAAATTTGCGAACAAACAGAATACAGTTGATGCCATGCCCGGCTTACAAATGCCGCGCAAAAGATGCAAGTCATGTGAGCCAGACATGCCGTGAATGTAAAATCCATGATTAGGGGGCCGAAGCCCCGTATAGAAGTCAAATTCCATGAAAACTTGGTGTGGGAACAAGATTGTGGTCCTCCATGGGATGTTTTTTGCATGTGCGTGCTGTGAGGTTGCACATAGGTTTGTTTGAATGAAATCTTAGGGTTTCAGCTAGGAAAATTTGACCTGAGAGATTTGAAGAACAGTGGAAAATTGAGTTCACGTAAGTGAAAAAATAACATGGAAGCCACAAAACTGCGCAGAGCCGCTGTGCATGGATATAGATAGATAGATAGATAGACAGGTAGATAGATAGATAGATAGGGTATACAAGGTAGATACATCGATAGGTAGATAAATAGATAGATAGGTGTATATATATATATATATCATCGTGCATGACGGGTCCAGCATCGGCCGTTTCCTGTTGCCAAAGAAACAACCCAGGCCGTTTCTTCCATGGGAAGAAAAGACCTAAGACGTTTCTTACATGTGCACAAACAGCCAGGTCGTAAAAGATACAGCCAAACCCCAGTTCGGCATCTCCAGGTGCCCATGCTTCAGATGCTCAGTCACGTTGTTCCAGCAGCTGCCCATGGATTTCTTCCGGGCCGAGAATGCGCTCAAGTTTGGCTCCAACTTCAGTGCTNGCTTCAGATGCTCAGTCACGTTGTTCCAGCAGCTGCCCATGGATTTCTTCCGGGCCGAGAATGCGCTCAAGTTTGGCTCCAACTTCAGTGCTTCATAGAGACATGCCTGCAACAAGACTTTGAGTTTTCGGGCTTCAGCACTGACATCGAGAAGTGCTTCAACAACATTGGACGTGATCCGTTGATGACACTGGCCACGCAGATTGGCATTCCTCTGAGTTTGCTCAAGCCTTGGCGATCCTTTTTGGACAACTTTTCCAGAGCATTCCAAATTAGGACCACTTTGAGTACGGCTGTTCACAGCACTCAAGGGCTACCAGAGGGCTGCTCACTTTCAGTGGTTGGAATGGTCCTCATTGATTGGGCGCTGCACGTATATTTGGCTGACTCCCACGGTGCACACATTCTCATTTGTGGACAACTTGTCTCTTGCTGGCCACAAGCTCATGGAGATTGTTTCAGCTTTTTTCAGTACCATCTGCTTTTTTCAGCTTTGGGGCCTCCTTGGACTTTGCGAAGTTTTTTGGAGTACCAACCCTTCCTCCAGGGCTATACTTCAACTTTTGGGTTTGTCCATCAAGAGCGATGCACTGGAATTGGGTGGCAACATGGCCTTCGAAGCATCCAAACGAAACCGTTGTCTCCGAGCTCGTGGTGAAAAGCTCCAGGACAAGTGGCTGCGCTTGAAGCGAAGTGTCAGCCCGTTAGAGCAGAAGTTTGCAGTGATACCTTTGGCGTTTTGGGCTTCAGCTTTGTATGGATGTGCATCATGCCCATTGGCTTCCAATTATCTCCATCAACTCCGTCAAGCTGCCAATCAAG
Source organism: Symbiodinium sp. clade C Y103 (assembly GCA_003297045.1). Taxonomy (NCBI): domain Eukaryota; class Dinophyceae; order Suessiales; family Symbiodiniaceae; genus Cladocopium; species Cladocopium sp. clade C. The sequence goes on along the minus strand of BGPT01001642.1, from coordinate 46,259 downwards.
CATTGCGTTGCAATCAAGCCGGAGCGAATGCTTTGCTCCGTTTTTCACTGGCAGACAACATGGCAGCTGACCCTGGCTTTTACCATTTGATGTCAGTGATTCGTGCATTTCGGCGCATTTGCTGCCGTTCACTGCGGGTGATGGACTGTTGGCGACTTTGGTTTCAGTCTTTTGATGGGAAGATCACGAATGGACCCTTTGGAGTGCTACTTGATACTTTGAACAAGATTGGATGGAGCATTCAAGCACCACCTATGGTTTGTGACCGACATGGCAACCTCCATGACTTGCTCACTATGCCCTGGATGTTTTTGCGACATCTACTTGCAGACTCCTGGCTTTGCTATGTTGCTTCCACTTTGACACGTCCCTCCATGAAGGCCTTGATGGACATGGACGTCTATGTCACTAAGTGGCGCAATAACCATCTCACTGCTTTGGAGAGATCACTTCAATCAGCCTTGCAGAGCGGTGCCTTCCTGGATGCCAAGTCTCATAGCAAATATGACGTGACGAAAGATGGTTTTTGTACTGTTTGT